>JABJVR010016578.1:21509-41249 GCA_025773905.1 Chitala chitala | reverse complement strand
ATGGTTTGAAAGAGATTCAACATGCTTGTAAAGGCATTCTAATATTTAAACGTGTTTTAACCATTGATTTAGCATATCTAAGGGTTTTTGCCATTTTATGCCACTTTAGGTCCCATGGGCGTACTAAAGTTATGGAACACAGAATTAACAGAAGGACTGTCTAAAGCTGAGATCTCTGATGGCTTGCAAGATCCCTTAAGCAAAGGCCACGTCCACGAGGGTACATTTTATTTTTGTAGTTAAGTGCTCTAGCACGAATACTTTTAAGTGTACGTGGAAGAGAAAAAGGCCTGCATTCTGAGATTGTAGGGAATGTTTTGGAGTGGAGTGTTAATCAGGTCCATTAAACATACCAGTGCTTGACCTTTGAGTGCCTTGTATGGTAGGGGAACTTTAAACTCTTTACTATATTTAACACAAAGCTAGTAGGTCAGCATCACTAACTAGGACTTAATGCTGCAACCATTTGTGTAAAAATTCATCCCAATCATAAAAATGTGTTGTCTGGTTCATGGGCAACTGGGGTGATTGTTTTCAGTTTCAGTTCGTGTTTTTTTTTGAGGAACCACTGCATCTCAACTGAACAGTAATACAAAATACTGCCTGTGTTTTATAGACTGCTATGATACACAGTTTTAAGATAAAGTGTGCAAGTAGACTGAATCACACCTTAGACATGTAGAAAATACTAGTAACAAAAGGTATTCATTCTTTGTGAACCATTGCAAAAAATTTGGTACTTTTAAAAGTTCACTTCTTTCACACGAGCAAATTTAAAGGCACATAAAATTCATCATATTTCACCCCTGAAGCTAATAAAACTAGTAAACATTACAATTAATTTTAAATACAAGGGTGCGAGAGCCTGTTTTTAACTTTTTCTGATATTTGTCTTGTGAGAGACTAATGACTCAAAGGTGATTGACTCTCAAAGGTTCTGGGTTTTTGTGAAGATGTTCGCATCCCTACCTTGATCCACTGGGTTCTGGGTTTCTGTGAAGATGTTCGCATCCCTACCTTGATCCACTGGGTTCTGGGTTTTTGTGAAGATGTTCGCATCCCTACCTTGATCCACTGGATTCTGGGTTTCTGTGAAGATGTTCGCATCCCTACCTTGACTCGCTGGGTTCTGGGCTTCTGTGAAGATGTTCGCATCCCTGCCCTGACTCACTGCTTTTACAGCAATAACAAGCCATAGTTTACTGCTGAATTGCAGCAGCTTGATAATGCCAAAGGTGAGATCTCCAGAAACAGATGAAAGGCCACCTTATAGGTCTCCCTCTGCCATTCCTACAGGACGTATGTCTGTAGAGTCAGGAAATGTACTATAAAAATAATTACTGTCCCCCCATACCCTGCGCATCATGTGTTCAAACCACTCCCCTCCTCCAGGCATTGTAGGGCTCTAAAACCAAACACCACCTGCCACAGGATCAGCTTTTTTCCACAGGCTGTATCTCCATCATGAACAACCAACCTGGATCCTTCCATGCAGGCTCCCTTTATAAGCAACTCTTCCAACTGCACAGCTTGCCCAGTATGTTAATCTAGGGCTGCTTTGTAGGATTCTTCACATTTGGTTTATCTGCACTACAATTGCAATATTGTACAACATATCTGTACAGTCTGTTTTTTAGTACTCTCATAATATTTTTCTTAGTATTCTTATTAATCTCTACTTATAGTACTATTGTGCAGGTTTAGTAATGATGACTGAGAGCTGCTCTAAACCAAAACAGATTCCTAGTGTGTGTTCACACCTGGCTCAATACACCAGTTCTGATTCTAATATTTATTTACATGGGAAACATGGACATGACATCGTGGTGATTAATCAGGCAAATGCAGCCTTAATGAACATCAGCCTGGTTTGGGTGAAATCAGAGCAAAATGGGGAGCTGGATGAACCTTTGAGACAAATAATTAATCACACATATGCTAATTATAATACAGAGATTGATTATTTAAATGGCAGAAACCAGCAGAGAGAGCCCTAATGAACCAGCCCAGTTTGGGTGAAGTTGTGTTGAATAGGGTGCTAGATTACAGAATCACCATCCAAGAAATGCTTATTTAAATCTAAAGCACTACACAGTAATTTCACCAGTACAAGCGTGCCATGAACAACTGATGCCAGTTTGGGGGAATTTGGAGAGAAATGCAGTGCCAGCATGAAGATGGTGATGTCACCAGTGTAAACAAATATTTGTCTCAAAAAACCAGTGGGTTGCCAGCTTCACACTGGCTGCATAACTGGCTGCATGTCAACAGATATTACATCTGAAGAAAGGGGGGGAAAAAAAAAATCAGGTTTTAGTGGTTTATATTTTCAGATGTGATGAGTGAGCCTTACTTGCACCATTTTGATTCTTCAGTATGTATTATGAAGGAAATGTCCTGTGTTACAGATGTCTTTTAATGGTTTTCATTTGTTATATTTTCAGTGGTACTTAAATTATAATTGTATACAGAATAGTGGCAAGATAAAGATGAAGCCACCATGTTATACTTAAATCCAAAGCAGTTAATATGATTACCCTTATATATTTTTTGCCTTATTGCTGTTTTGATTAAATTGTCTCCTTTTGAAAGTGTTCCTCATTGTTACCCTACAGTTTTTACTAAACTGTATAAACATACTGTATTCTTTGTAGTGGGTTTCATTTTGCATCATGTTGGTTATTTTGAGAGCAACTCTGTACCTACTTTCTCAGGAAACACTCTGTGGGGGTTTTCATTTTCTGCTTTTAAGGAGAATCTGCATATTTACATAACATATTTAACAGTTAATATGCAAACAGTTTGCCGAGTTTTATACCTTTGGGACCGTATGTGAAAACACCACACACAATGTGCAATGGAAACTTCCAAGATTAAAACTCATATCTTTTGATAATGGGAGGTAAAGTGCACCCAGAGGAAATCCACTCATGCATACAGCTGTCTGTTATCCAACCATTTATGCTGTACAGCGTGGCCTGGAGCCCATCCCAGGCAGCATTGGGCACAAGGGAGGGGATACCCTGGACAGGGTGCATTTCACTTTGTAGACAAAATTGTTTGTAGAATAGGTAATACTGAAGAACTGAGACTCAGTGTGACATTGTCATAGGATGTGACCTTCCTTAAAGTCAGTTTGTCAAATTGTACCCCTTTACAGCTGCCCTGATTAACTGTAAGTGCTGTTATTATGAAGTGGCTACATACAGAAGCAGGACCAGTTCTGCTGTGAAGTGGTAGGACACAGACCAGTCCTTGGTTACAGCACTCACTGTGACAACAGGACAATACAGGCTGCACAAATGAGTAGTGCTGCTTGTAAAGCTTAGTAAAGACTCATGGTCTGAGGCTCTTCCTTAGATTTTGGTCTTGGTCCCTTAGTTCCAGTGAATAGGATTTAATGCACATAGTAACATTGTGAAAAATTGTGTATTTACAACATTATAGCAATAGTTTCATTAAGGGTCTTTTCTGTTTTGTCATTTTAGTTTGCCGTGCATATAATGAGGGCCAGGCTCATTGGTTTGGAAGAATTTGAATGCACTGACCTCAACCCAGTTAAAACACTTTGCGTTTAATTGGAACACAGATGTTAAGATAGAGGTTACTGCCCAAAATCAGTGTCTCATCCTAATCTAGTGGGAAGTCTTCCCAGAAGAGTAGAGGTTGTTGCAGCAGCAAAGGAAGATCAATTTCATACAGGTGGTCATGGTTTGGGAAAGCTCATTTGTGTGAAGGTCATGAGTCTCAATACTTTGGCCATCTCTTATAGTTCCACTCTGCAGAGATTAAATATTGTGCTTTAAAACTGTGCATTACTGCAGCAAATTGTGGACAATGTCCATGTCAGGTCTTATGACAGATGGCTTAAACACAATTCAATGGGTGGAAGACTGAAATCAGATCCTGCTTAATGTAGCTGATCAGATGTTTAGTACCAGTGTGGCTTTATGTGCTGAGCCTGGAAAACCTACCGGTGACCTTAGCTGTAGGACGGGCAAATTTACAAGGAGAAAATACCATTAATGTTGTAATAATATTGTGTTTTTGTGTTATTTCAGAGCTAGAATAAACTGGGACTTAAGAGTGTTTGGTATGAGATGCTGTTTCTGTTCGTCCGCTTCTTTCACTTCCTCTCTGACAATATATAATCACAGCAGAGCGGCAGAAAGGATGTAAAGACAAACGGAGCAGTGCAGATTACTGTTTGTTAGCCCACGTTGGGTGCCTGCTGGGCAGTTGTGTGTGCTTGTGTGTGTGTTCACATGTGTGACATCATCGTCTTGGGAAGAACTGATTGCACTGTTAAGTAAAATGAGAAAATATTGGAGTTTGTTCAGAAATTAGATTCTTTTGTCAGCAGTTAGTAATCATAACACATTTTTGTGTGAGCAAAGTCTGGAGTCTCTCACCAGTTTATTTTCCAAACCTCTTATCCTTTTTAGGGTCATGGGGAGCTTGGAGCCTATCCCAGGGAACTTAGGATACATGGCAGGGGACACTCTGGGTGGGGTACCAACCCATTGCAGGGCACAATGACACACACAGTCACACAGCCAATCACACACTATAATCAATTAATAAATGCCAATCAGCCTACAACGCATTTCTGTGGACTAGGGGAGGAAACCCCTTGAGCATGGAGAAAACATGCAAACTCCATGCTCAGAGTCTGGAGTCAACAGTTTATAATTTATAGTATTGTTTACAGTTAAATAGTATTGCCATACTAAGCTTTTTACACATTTTAACACCCCTTTGGGGACAATAAAGTTAACCCTTAACCCTAGAATCTCTCAATTTAAATGCAGGACCAAAATTAGCTAATGTATGATGTCATGTTGCGCTACATTATAGGACAAATTTATCATCAATATAGACTCTTTTGTAAATTAATAGAGCAGTTACAATTACTGTCGAGGCACCTTCTACCATCACTGTTGTGTGAATTGCCAACCTTCTGAAATGTACCTTAGCCTGAATAGGATAATAATAGTGCCCTCTATAGGCGAGAGAGGAAATGGCACCGTCTATATGATAAGGACTTGTACAACTAAAATTCAGCAGAAATATTTTCAAAGTCACAGGCAGAATACATAAATAAACAAAATCCATTTTGGAATTTTGAGAGAAAATATTGAATTGTCAAAGCTAGTATTGCAGTTAATTATAAAAAAGAGGACAGCACTCCAGTAGCCATGAAAAAACACTGACGAAGGGCTGAGCCCCAAAACCAGCACAACTGTTTCGGGGCTCAGCCTTTCGTCAGTGTTTTTTCCCCACCCATAGTTGACAGTGGGGCATTTTACAGTTTGCACACTTAATTATTTTACCTAGAATGGAAAGTGTGAATTGTAATAAATACACTGTATGTAAAGTGATATTTGTATACCTTGTATTCCTTAATGGTAATGATTTAAAAGTAATCAGATCAAGATGCATTAATCACTGTTTGGCAAATAACAAAATGGTACTGGTTTTTTGGTTTGCCAAGAAATACTTGATATAAATTTTTGTCTATTTACATGGTGGTAAGCAGACTTTAACATGGAGGAACTGACTGACTGCTGGGTAGTTTACAGTTAATGAAATAAAATGAAATGAGTCCTGTCTACTCGCTCCCACAGCTCAGGCCCTGGAGAGGATGATGAGTCCCACAGGTCCAGGACCCAGTCCGAACCCCAACATCCCATCCGAGTACTGCTCCACCATCCCGCCCCTGCAGCAGGCCCGAGCGGCTGGAACGCTCAACTCCCCCCCACCAACTGTAATGGTGCCTGTCTCTGTGCTCAAGCAGCCTGGAACCGAGGGTACGCTTCAGGCCCGCTCGAGTACATGCAAGAACAGCACATTGTACTGTTCATATGTACCACACGTTCAGCTTGTCTACCAGCACATTGTTATATGGGGGGGGGTATAAAAGCCATACCTAGACATAAAAACCTATTCCTTGGGGGGGATGGTTTGGAGTATGAAGAACAGGATCAACAACACGAGCAACTGAAATGACACAGAAACAAAGACAAAGGGTAACACACACAGCATGGATACATCGATAAGAAGCTGCGCTTTAGGGAAACCCCTGGCTGAGAGGTGGAGGAACATGATGTACTGTGCCTTGGCTTATTGCCCTACTGGCTGCCCTGCTCAGGTTTTCCTCGGGAACAGAGGAGGGTCTGGTTTGCCGATGGGATTCTGCCAAACGGAGAAGTAGCGGACACCAGCAGGCTCACCTCCAAAAAGACATCCCCGGAGAGCAGCCCTGCCGGTTCAGACTCTCCAGTGGTATGCTGTACATCCGCAGCTTTTCTTTCAGAAGCAAAAACTGCAAATAATTTATATTTGTGGTAATTGTGGAGATGACGTTTGATTTGTAGAGTTGTCTTAATTTACCTGTTTTTACATTTTTTTTTGTATGAAATTTTATGATGAGACTGGAGTACCAGGATTAGTTTTTTCTCCCTTCCTCGATCGTAGATTGACAGTTCTGGCATCCCTGTTGCTTGCTTGCCGGCACAAAATTGTGAAACGGAGGTGGTTTCAAACCTCGATGGCATTCTTGGTAACGCCCCCATGGTCCCAGAGGAGCTGGATGTGGCTGGCCACCCTCCGCTGGCTGGACCGTATGATTTCAGCCTGCTGTGCCATGTGGGTGAGCTTGTCGGAAGGAGCACCAGCCTTGTGCCTGAGGATGAAGAGGGGCTCCCTCCGCTCCTCATCTTCACTGGGGAGGACAGTGGAGCAGGTGAGGATGGGGCAGCTGTCTGTTATGTGTGTGTCAGGAACCTGGATCTCCAGGGGTCTCACGTTTAAAGACTGACATTTTAAATTATCTCCAAATTTCATCAAGCTTGCAAGCAGTACTCAGCACATGGCCTCATGTTGGTGTGGGAGTTGGAGTGTCTTCTTTGAGAAGCCCTGCTGTAAAGTCCTCCTCCTGTTGTTCATAGTCTCATTTAGTGCCTTCACTCATACTTTCTTATTAGTTATGGGCCTTTAGTTATAGTACACCTGGTTTAAAGCAGGCCATGTACACAGGGAAAACATCAGTTGCATTGTATCAGTTTCAGGTAATATTTAAATAGAAAATTATCACAAGGTTTTTATGTGTTGCCAGACACCAGGCAGATCTGTATGACATTCAGAACTTGGGTGGTTTGATTAATTAATGATTAATGAATGTTGAATTGCAGATGTAGTTGTGGACTCTTTTTATTACAGACGTAATGGTGGAGGAGAGACCAGCACCAAGCCAAATCATGCTGCTTCTGGAGGAGGGAGGACCACAGCCTTTGACCTTTGTCCTCAATGTCAATCTGCTGGTCAATGTCAAGTTGGTCACCTGTACGTTCTGCTTTGATGCTTAGTTTAGCCTAAAAGTACATTTGCTAAGTAGAGATAATACTGACAGTCATCAATCTCAGTTATTCACCTGGTGTAGTTATATCTAACTAGCTTTCCATCTTATGTAAAAAAGGTTCTAGCAAGAAGTGCTGGTGTTTTGGCTCCAGTGGACTTCAGGCTCTGGGCCAGAAGGAAGTTGTTTTTGTTCTTCAGTGCCTCCCAGAGGAATCCACGCTGCCCAAAGACATGTTCAAGCTGTATCTTAGCATGTATCAGGATGCTGAGAAAGGTACTGTGGCCGTGCTTTAGTCCTCAGCATGTGGGATAAACATCGGTCTAGTCAACAAACCTCACCACTCAATTGCAGCAAAGTCTTTTCTTTGTAGAAAACCATTGAAAGTTGGTACCTGGAGCCTGTTTGCTGACATTTTTGCAGGGAAGTTTGTGGAGGACTTGGGTAACGTGACATTCACAGAGAGCTTCCTGGGGAGCCGGGACCACGGTGGGTTCCTCTTTTTCCTCCCAACCTTCCAGCCTATGGAGGGCCTCTTAGTACCCACTGCTCCCTTCCTCTGTGGTGTCCTCATTCAGAAGCTGGAAGTGCCCTGGGCTAAAGTGTTCCCCTTGCGCCTGCTTCTCAGACTAGGCGCTGAACACAATGGTGAGTCCAGTTTATTCTTAATGTTAAGAATCTCAGAAACATGGCTTGTCAACACCTGTAGCCGTGTTTCCAACCAGATGTTTCATGTATTCAGTGTTAATTTCTGAATTGTCCACTAAAACACGATTCTCTGTGCGTTTCCTTTAAAAGCATTATGAGAATGTAGTCGGTGTAGTCCAGATGGTGGCAGTACAACGCTCTGCCAAACGGCAAATAATCAAAGAAGACAAAGTTGGAGGGAAATGTGTTATCAAATGTGGACAGCAAAGGAAAACACTGCGAGGTTAACAGGCTGCAATGCTCTTAGGGAAATGCTCCTTACAGCACTCAGTCAGTTCTATGGCTCATTTTAAACACTATAAAAACACAGCAAACAACACATACAACCTACCCTGTTTTGGCTATTAGAATGCATGCTTTGGCGATGTGACCTAAACCACCATACATGTGGGAACACAAGCGCTCAAAGCGTTTGTGGGCAGTCATTGTCTGAATTTACAGACCAGCTTTGGGTGAAACAGTTTAGATAAACATAGTCACTGTGTCGTCATCACACTGCAAAGAACCAATATCTGTCAACATTCACATTTTATGTGACTCATCCACTAATCTACTCTATCCAAGCACATACATTTTCTAATCGAACTGTGGAGTTAATGTGAAATTCATGCATTTCCATTCAGACCTTTTAATGTGATTGAAATTTTGCATGATGCGTATGGATGGAAACATGACTAATGTTAGCTGGAGAAGCAGTGTTAACACGCCGCCGCCTGTGTCCTTGCCTGGCAGTTTACCCCAGCTCTCCTGTGAGTGAGAGGTTCCGCAAGGCTGTCTTCAGAGAAACTGGACACACTATTATGAATCTTCTTACTGTAAGTGGCTCTTTGACAAACGTTGCATAAGCACTGTGTATGGTGGCTAGTTTTTGCTCATGTTTTGAATTTATTGGTTTTGTAATAGTCAAAATCCTTGTTTTCCTATACACACCTTGTTGCAAACACTTATGGATGTAAGTTATAAAGGACGGTTTTATTCAGGGAATTATATATAATGTATAGTACCTTTACGTCATTTATGAGAATGTGCTATGTGTGTGCGTTTTAATGCAAACCCGTTGGTAGCAACACAGTTTCATGTGCTTTTGACTGTGACGATGTCCTCAGTGAAATGCTGCTCCAGTTTGCTGTAAACCTCTGCTGGATCAGTCCTAGGTACAGGTCAGCCGAGCAGGCAGACAGCCAGAATAGCACAGCGTTAATGCTCTACAGCACAACATATTGTTTGAACAGCTGCCAGTTGGAAGACTTGTATTTATTTAAGTGTATCGTAGTAGAACTTTAAGCAAAAAATGATGCTGTGCTTTCTGTTGAGGCCCCTAATACAGTGGGGTCGTGATCAAGTCGGGCCTGAACATCATTAAACCATATAGACGTTGCGTTTTTAATCTGATTCTGAGAAATTACAGGCATCATATAGTCACGCAAATGTCATAAAGTTGTCACCTTTTAAACCACCTGCGTTATTGTTACTCTGCTGGTTCTCGCCTGTTTCCAAGCTTTTTCTATTGAAATGGTTTTAAAAAAAACTTTGTTGTGTCCAATTTGTTGCTTAGCAGCCAGAACACTAGGGGGCGTAACTGGTATCATGGCTTAAGTACGGGCCGATGCAGTATTAAATGTTCATATGTATTTAAAACCTTCCAGACTTGCCCGCCGCTCGCTGTACGTTTATTTGCCATTGGTCACAACGCGCTTGGGTGCAAGAAGGTTGCACTTATTGTTATAGTAAGAACAGTGAGCTGTAGCAGCACAGACACTGTAGGTACATCAACCTGCTTTGGTACTGTTGTGTTGTTTGCCTTTTTGAATTTACTCCCTTGTCTTGGCCTTATGTATTTCTCTACTTCTGTTGCTGTTGAGTTATTGATCTCTCTGTATAAACAGGACCTCAGAAACTACCAGTACACCTTGCCTATGGTGGAGGGCTTAAGGATACACATGGAGATGGGAAACAGTTACATCGACATCCCCAAATGCAAGTTTAATGAGGTGAAGCCATTTTATGCTTTTCCAACAACCCTTCCAGTTCTTCCTCCCAAAAGGCGTTAAAGCTGCCTGACATTCAGAGCTTCCTGTAAAGTCAGGCCTTCTACATAAGGTCAGAGGCTAAAGTCACAGTACAGCCCTTCTTGGCTCATCCTCATGGGATTCTTGTAATACCTGTTGGTAGCTCACATTTGGCAGAAATGTGGAAGCTATGCCAATAAAGAATGTGATGGAGCTGTGCGTGCTGTTGAGTATAGGTATTTCCAGTTGGGTAGGCCCCCCTTGCTCCAGCACATGTTCCCCTAGCTGTCATTTCTGCTTCCTTCACCTGACAGATGCTGAAGGTGGTGAACACGTCCAATGAGCATGTGATCAGCATGGGAGCTAGCTTTAGCACCGAGGCCGACTCCCACCTGGTGTGCTTCCAGAATGAGGAGGGAACCTACCAGACCCAAGCCAGCAGCAAGCCTGGGCATACCCGGAGAGGTGGGCCAGCCTGGGCTGTCTTTCTGGGTTAAACTGTTACTGTGTGTTCATGAAAATATGGCAACAAAGCAGAATCGCTGCAGGAAACTGATGACAGTGTGTGGCTTTCTTTCAGTGACTGGAGCTAGCTTTGTCATTTTCAACGGAGCATTGAAGGCTTCTTCAGGTTTTATTGCCAAGTCCAGTATTGTTGAAGGTAACATCATACAACCCTGATGGCAGACAACGTGTGGGTACCCTGTTTGTGTAGCACTCTGCCTCACCTTTGCTTTTCCCACGCCTCTTTTGATTGAAAACCTAAGATGGGCTGATGGTTCAAATCCCACCGGACACTATGGAGGGACTGCGGCAGTCAGTCCGGGATCAGGGAGACTTCCAGATCCCCTGCGGCAAGGCAGACGCTGATGAGCTGAGGGAGAATGTTTCCGTTCGCTGGGTGGACTGGACGCCCACCAGTAACACTGGGTACTCTGCCAGTCCAATCAGTCAAAAGCAGATATGCAGCTACATCATTAAATATATACCTATTGAAAAGTGCATTATTATTATTGTTTGTGAGGCGCTCAGAGTTCAGTGCGCATGTTTACTTGTCCTGGCAGTGAGCGAAGCCCCATAGATGGGAGGTCTTTGGATGTGGTTCCCAGCATACGGCTACAGCAAGATGCAGAGTTTGAGATGGTCGGAAGAACTGTCAAGTGTGTAAAGGTACATGGTAGTGAAAAATATTAGTAATTATGGTTAATTACAATCAGTCAATCGTTTAGCTTTGTTTGCCTTTAAGCAGTTAAACATTTATTTGAACATTTGGTAAATTATATTGGCATATTGCAGCTGCCATAAAAAAATAAACATGCCCAATTTTGTGTTTTACCATAAAACGCAATAATCTATTATTCTGTTGATAAATGCTGTGCTCATGAACACACACTGATCTTGTAAAAATGTCAGTGGTTATCAGTATGAGTTGGCAGCCTGGTCATCTCCAGCTAACACAGGTTGCTCTGGCATGCCTCGTGGAGGTTGTAATGTGTTGTGTTGGTCACTGAAGAGTCCTCTCAGACCTGCGATGTTCACTGTCTGTCTCCTTCAGGTGTTCTACCTGCTGAAGACTGGTGACGTGCACCTCACTCCTTCACTACCGTCACAGTTCCTGAGGGAGATCTCCACAGCAAGCTGTGCTGCTCTCTGTCCTCACCTCGCTGTCCTCACAGCCAGTGGCATCAACCACCTGGGCCTGCGTATTACTGCAGACGCCGATGTGGTAAGTATGGCCGCTGACACGTGCAACGTGCTCTACATGTAGTTGGGAGGCGTGCATGTGAACTATCGAAGCAGGTAGTGGTGTGAATGATTACATCTTACAAAGAGAACATCTTTTTAGAAACACTGCATTTAAACATACAGTAAAACAAGGGTTCTCAGACTGGGGGCCACAACATGGGGGTGCTGTAATGATGTGCAAATTAATTCTCAATTTAAAAAAAGTTCTTTTAATATAATAAATTTGATTAGCATGCACAGCACAATGAAATTGGACCAAATGCATAATGTAGTCCTGATTAACATTGTATTAATGGGTAGCATAGGTGGGTGTATGAAGAGGTCACAAAACAGTTTTGTACTGTCAGTAGAGTAAGAACAGCTACGATAAACCCACTGCACAGCATGTAACTGTGTTCGCTCTATCTGTGTGATATTCCTGTGTGAAGTTCAGATGGAGTAGACATTTATTGGCTCAGACACACCACTCAGCGCGCGCGCGTGTGTGTGTGTGTGTGTGTGTGTGTGTGTGTGTGTGTGTGTGTGTGTTTGTGTGTGTGTGTGTGTGTGTGTCCCTGTGTGTATTCGCACATCCAGGTGGAGTACCAGGCTGGTTCTCAGGGCCGTCTGCTGCCTCAGCAGTACATGAACGAGCTGGACAGCGCTCTCATCCCGGTCATCCATGGGGGCAGCTCTGGCGTCCCCCAGCATCCCATGGACATTGAGTTTATCTTTTACATAACGCAGAAGCTTTGCTGATGTGAACGGGCCCCCAGAGGCCTGGCCCAGGAGAACACCCAGGTCTGACCAGGTGGACTTCACAGTCCAAGACTACATATGGAACAGTGCCCTTCATGGGCTACATCAACACTAGCAGACAGACTGACATGGATGAGAAACTCTACGTTTTTAGAAGGCTCAGTCCAGCATTATCATTGATATGTTGTCAGAGTCATTAACAGAGATGCTAACACTCTGCCTTTGTCCTCCTCACTGTGTCTGTGAGTTAAACTATTAAATGCATTATACTCCTGCATTGAGGACCGTCTTATCAGTTAATTGTTTAAAAATAATAAATTCCCAATATTTCTATTTAGAAATCAGCATTAAATGTGCAGTAAATCCTGACATTTTGGGTTTCAGAATAGCAAGAAGCAGAGTTGAGAAGGAAAAACAACACTTGACCAAATGGTACTTAAGTTAATGAAATTCTGCTTTTTCTGTTGAGAAGCATTTGTTCATGTGTGATATGAGGACTGTAAATTGTTTCAGATGGATGGTGACATGCTTTGGATGTTTGAACAATATTTATATACACCTATAATAATTTTAGATAATGCTGTTTGTCTACCTGCACATTCAGTCATTTTTCCCTTTTTTGGTTTGCTTTCAGACTTAGCAAGTAAATCTTTCAAAAATTGTATATTTTGCAGTAACTGTATAGGGAAAGATGCAAATCATTAAATCTCTTAAGATGAATACCTATTTTTGGAAAATTCTGTGCTTAAAATGAATATTTTTGATAGGACAAATCATGTTTTGCAGCTGTGCATCTCTGGCCTCTGGAAAGGTGCACACGTGTTTCTCTATTTTTATATGTAGATCAAAAATTACAACTTCAGACACCTGATTTTTTTTTTTTTTTTAATTCGGTTAAAGGTATATGTGACATTTGCTTTAGAATTATGTTGGTGTGGTTTTGATGTTTATAAATAACAGAATTTGATTGGTTCAGGGTGCTCTGAATTTGAGAAGTGGACCTGTGCAGTTTCCCAGAGGCTGTCTGAAGATTGGACCCCACGACAGTCTGACTGCGACGACCGCTGGTGTCTCCATTCTCTTCTCGTTCTCCTGAGCTTGTATCATCTCATGGTCTGCCCACTATTAGCTTGTCACAGTCCTTCTCTGACTTCATTCTCTGGAGGTTTTATGTAATCACATGCTGGAAAGAGACACATTTACATTTGCACTTTATGATGTCTAACTGTTTAAAGACACACTGTCCAGATGAAATGTTGCTGTTGATCTCATTTACATGTTACTACACCCATATCTAACTATGATGACTTTTACTATTTTCATAAGCAGAAAGTAATTTTGTGAAAGATCACTTCATTGAATATGGGTCTAAAATTTACTTGGCTTTGCTTATAAGTTTTTAAATCTTAGATGACAAAATTAAATCTGTTTTTACATTTCTCTTGCTGCCATATATTGTCCATTTTATTTGTCATTTTGTACAGACAGTTTGGACTTTGTGTAGTTGGATGACATTTCTGCAACTGATCCGTAGTTGAGGGTTAATGGTTCTGCTGGAATGTCTGTAAAAATACGGCACTACAACAGAAATGTGTTTCTGTATACACTCTGGGCAACACTGCTGCTGCTCTGCTCTTCTCAAGTGGTTTATGGCATCTGCCAAATACGCTAAGTGCAATTCTAAAGCAAGGTCACTGTAGGAACATTTAGTGTTAAGTGTATGGAAATAAGCTGTGTAGCTGAGCAGGACTTTCACCGACCTAACAGATGTTTATCTGAAGGTGGAAAAGAAGAACCAGGAATGCAGTCTGAAGGTTGCCAACATAAAATAAATTTTGTATGTATGGAAAATTATGGTTGGACAAGTGTTTTCGAGAAGTTGCGATTAACGGAACTTTCAATAAATATGTTTTTTTTATGCTTTTTAAAATGCTATTTAACTGTTGTGTGTTGTATCCTTTTATGGTTAGAAAACCAGCTGCTTTCTGCAGTACATTTATAACTGGTTTTTCTAAATTTAAGCATCTTTTATTCATACAGTATAAATTTGTATAGCTTGTATATTCCATATAATAAATATATTTTATGAAAACTGGTCTCCAGAGTTTTAGGTGGAAATTGTCTAAATAGAAAAATGCAGGCTATAAAATTTAATGCTGTAATCATTTATTGGAATTCATTTCAAAGCAATGTAAGAAATAAAGTAGATATTCTTTTTAATATTGCTCTTTTGGAAATTAAAACTAAAGTCCGTTTGCATCTTAAACAGCAGATAATGAAAGTACTTTTGTGAATGACTTCAGCAGCAGCAGAAAGATGCAATGATGAAAATAAGCCAAAACAGCTATGATTTTGTTAACATGTACCTAAATCCCCTGTACTGTGCCCTAGAACTGCAGGACTGTTGCTGTGCACGTTGCCCCTAGTATTTTAAAAACATTTTATCTAATCGGTTTTAGTGATGAAGTTCAGCACAGGCTGACAGCATACTCCCACGACGAATACATAGCGACACGCTCCGTCATGTGTGTACTGAACAATACAGTGTGCAGGTTTGTATCGGAGAGGTCTGAGCACAGTCAATGCCGCTGTGTACATTGACTTTAAAAGACCATTTCTGACACCCTAAATTCTCCTTATGCTGAAGTTATTTCAGCACTGGGACTCATATGACTGTTGTCTTCCACCTGGGAATAAAGGACTGAGAGGATCATTACTGAGGTCAAGTAAAGGACAACAACATGATTTGAAATGGTGTTTAAAAATACATTATTTTAGCAGTCATTCCGTTTTGATTGTACAGATTATTCTGTCTCCCAACACTGTCTTTTCCGGAAAAGATATCCTCTACCATAATTTTTCTTTGTATTGCTCAATTCCCTATTCAGACGTGGGTCAGCTGAGTTGGTTTACACAATGTTTTCAGCTTGGTCATTGCTGTTAAATTTTATGTATTTTGCAGACACCAGTTGCCAGTAGAAAACCTTCATCCTATTAGTGAAAATTAGAACACCTTTCATTTTAGGTGTGTGCAAGGGCTTTCCATGCCTCAAATTAGTGCAGCGGATTTGTGACTCAACTGAAGGTAATGTAAAGGTATAACATTTTATATGTACATGTAATATGGGTATATATTAGAATCCCATGGTCTGTGACAATACATGGCTTCCCCATTATATCTGAAGAAAACATTTTTAGTCATTTGTGGTAAGAATGAAAAAATTAATTAATTTGTTTACATGTGACAGTTAATGTTGAATAAGTTGTATTCATATTAAGGATCACATTTTCAAAAAAACTGCTAGTTAAAATGTGTTCTTCAGCTATTAATTGAATGGAAAAAATGTAAAACAGGCTAATCTGGAGTTGTACTACAGCACTGAAATATATATGTGATTAGATTTTTGTGAAAGTGAACAGCAGGAAATGTTAAGTATCCTACTACATTGTCTACAGCCGTAATGTTATCACTGTATCGGATTTCTTTTGAAATTGACATAAAAATTTTTGACACTAAAATGTAACTTTAGGTCTTTAAAATTCATGGGGTGGCAGAGTGGTTTTTTTTTTTTTTTAAGAACTCTCTAAGTTTGACACCAGCCCTTGCTGGTGTGTGTGGAGAATGTCATCCTATCTCATAGATGTGGTTCAGATTTGTAGGAACTCTACCATTGTCCCCGTGTGCATGTGTGTAAATTTACTGCCCTATTTAATTTATTTATTTAATGCCCTATATTGAATTGGCAGCTGTTGTACACTAAGCAGAATCTCTACCCCTCTGCCCGTCATGTGAGAGGTTTGTTTTCTTTAATCAGTTGTGATAACTGACATACACAATTAAAGCTTTACATTTTATTTAACAACACCACCAAAATGATGTGTCTTGTGACCTACAACAAGACTTAGGTATACAGTAACGTGCAGTAACATTATGGCAGTATTTTAAAGGTATTTTGTATACAGTACATAAACCAAGATTTCATAGGCAATATACTTGCATTCAGTACAATACACCATACAAAGACAGTGGCTTGTAATATATACAGTAGAGTGTCAATATTTAGGCTTCTGTACAATTACATACATTAAAGCAAGGCCTAAAACATTTTAAATACTTGGCAGTTCACATTTATACTGCTAGAACTAAGTAATACTCTAAACCTGTTCATATGAATCAGCAAACCACTGTATGTGTCCATTTGATGATATAAACCAAATGTTCTTCTGCACCTTCATCTCCACCTTCTACAACTGTGCCATTCATATTTCTTCAGAAGATAGAGTACTTTGACAGACAAAGCCACGGAGCCAATTACAGGTGAATAAAAGCATGATTTACACTCGTTTCATGCACATGAAAACAAATTGTCAGTCACACACTGCTTGTTTAACTAATTAAACATTAGCCCTACTCACTATAGTCTTAGGATGCTAATCATGGGCAAAGAAAACCA
Organism: Chitala chitala; assembly: GCA_025773905.1. Lineage (NCBI taxonomy): Eukaryota > Metazoa > Chordata > Actinopteri > Osteoglossiformes > Notopteridae > Chitala > Chitala chitala. Next base: position 24,237 of record JABJVR010016578.1, on the reverse strand, counting down.
TGCATGTTAAATCTGAGATGTTAAGACTATTTTGAACGTAGTCCCATTATGTTATCAAGGTTGGATTAGGTTCCACCAATAAACCTGGTATGACCATTAGAGATGACTTCAGAGTGTGAAACAGTGACTGTTCAATGTGTGTTTCAGTTGAAGGAAAATAAAAATTTTGAATTGGAAGGAATCACAGCAATGCACAGAAATAGTTTTTTCCTAGCAAACTTCAAAGGCGTCGATGAATTGGTGACTCTAAATTATCCTTTATATTTGTGTTGACAAGACTTACTATGTTCTGACTCAGGATTATCTTGATCCAAGAGCTGGAAAAAGGATTACTGAAAGCGGAAGAATAAGTGGCATCCACAGAGACTCAGTGACTAAAGATCTCCTCAAAATTTCCCAGCTGCTTGATTTGCTCTGTGTGCATTGAGTGGCGTCTCATGAGCATCTTCCTACCTTTGTGGTCTCTTGGGAAGCTAGGAGCGGAAGGAACAAATTTGCTGACCCCTAGAGCTGTTTTTGAGAGGATGCCTGCAGAGCTTGCATCCACACTACTGACTTCAATTTGTGGAACAGGCACGTGGGGGTTAAGAGGTGGTAGGGAGCCAGGTCGGCTGTGGGAGATGTGGGTGTTGAACAGTGCTCCTGAGCCTCTGCCCTCCTGCATGCTTGGCTGCTTCTCTAGAGAGTCCCGAGAAACGGATCTCACAGCAGAGCTGCAGGTTATAGGCATCCTCTTGTTTGTGTGTCCCTCTGATGGAGACCCATGGAACCGGGAAAGCTGAGAGTCCGAACCATAGTGGTCTACGCCAATGTTCTTGCGTAAGACAATGCTTCGCAGACTGGATGTGGCTACGCCAGGAAAACCAACATTATCTTTGTCTGCTGGAAAGACTGCTGCCACACTGCTGCTGTGGAGGTCCGGCTGTGACCGGACAAAGGCTTTACTGTTACAGGACATATTCTGATAGAGCCAACCATCTTGTCTTCCATCTCTTTTATTAATGTTTTCTACCTGCTCTGACTCTTGACTCAAGCCAGGCGAGATTTTGGTGATAGTGCTGTTGTGGCTGTTCATTGGCACCCTGTAATACCGCCTACCAAGTCTAATTGAGGACTCATTCTCTGGGGTAACATCTGGCATTACCTTAATCAATGGAGGGGATGTGCCATGCTCTTCAAGAAGAGATGGAGGGATTTTCAGCCATGGCTCTGAATGTAGCCGCTGTAGCTGCTGGACTCTGGCCAGCCCACTATGGACCATCCCTAGTGAATGACTTGGTGAGCCAGGCTGAGAGGCCACCTCACTGTCTTCCTGGTGGTTTTGAAGTGTGAATATGTTTCTACCAGTCTGGAGGTTTGTGGCTGGCTGGGAAAAACTGCACAGCTCAATGTCAGAAGGTGACATGCAGAATGTGGGATGGCGTGCTCGTCCCTCTTCTAGTTCCAGGGGTGGAGGTACATTAAGATACTGCTTGGTCATCTGCCTTCCTGATGGCAACTTGTCTGTTGTGATGATGATGACTTCCTTTCCTCGAGCCTTACAGGCATCCAGCAGTGCCCGGAGGGTAGCCTCATCATTGCTATGGACAGCGTAGACAATTGCAGAGGATCCTGAGTGGTCTTCAAGGCTGGGATCTGCCCCGCTGTTTAGCAGCAGCGTGATCACCTCAACACCAGCAGACTCTAGGCAGGCATGCATGAGTGCTGTTCGGCCACGCTTGTCCTGGATGTTTGGATCAGCACCACTTTCTAGCAAGTACCGCACCATTTTGGCTTTGTCTACACTTTGTGAGTCTACATGCTGTGTTTTGCAGGCCACCATGAGGGGTGTCTCACCATCCTCATTGCTCTCATTGACATAGGCCCCACCCTCCAAAAGCAGTCGGGTCAAACGCAGACGACTGAGGTATACAGCTTTCAGCAGGGAGCTAGTGTTAGTGTGGAACTCCATTTTATTGCTCGTCTCAAATTCAAATTTTATTTGTCAAATACATAATCATACACAGTATGACATGCCATGAAATGCTCACACAACTGTCTGTAACCTAGAGAAGAATTACACCAATAACAAAAGGTAAAATTGTAAACAGGTTAAAATTGGTCCTTTGCTCAGCGGGCTAATCCTTCAGTCTGGTGTGCTGTGTGGGCAGTGATGACCCTGGTTTGAAACCCGCTTCCTCGTGAGCTCAACTCTCGTGGGAGTCAGTAAAGCCTTTCTCTGCAGAACAGAAAGAATAGCTATATTGCCTTCTCCTTAAATATACAATTAAACATTTTTCTAGTTTTAGCATTTCAGTTATATGTTTGCAAAACCATAACAGAACTGCTTCTTGCCAATGATACATATCTGTAGAAAATACGTAGACAAATATTTCATCAGCATAGACAAACCATGATTCATATGACCTTTAATATTTCACTAAATATTGGGGACTCATTTTGCAAAAAAGGATTTTCTTTATCTAAAAATCTGAAGTTGAATGATGTTGAATCTGAACACAGAGAAGAAAAGGAGCTCAGACCTTGATTTTATTGTTCCTACATCATTCTCAGAGCATCATTTAATACTTCGTGTGTCACACTGAACTCAGTGAAATGCAGTGAGCATGCACGTCTCTCCACAGAGAGGAGCAGCACATTTCAGTGAAATACAGTGAGCATGCACGTCTCTCCACAGAGAGGAGCAGCACATTTCAGTGAAATGCAGTGAGCATGCACGTCTCTCCAC
>JABJVR010016578.1:3641-15088 GCA_025773905.1 Chitala chitala | reverse complement strand
CAGTCAAGTACCTCAGTTAATCTTTGGCAAAAAAAAGTTTGCTTGGCTTACATTTATTCTATACTGTATGCCAAAAGTAACCATCTCACAAAAACAAAGAATCATCCCAGGTTCAAAACAAATTAAATTCACTGCATATACTTAGTCATACATAAACAGTTTGACTTAAAATAAGCATCAACTTTGTCTTTAAACACAGTGCCCTCAATGCGAAAACAGAGTCATTTTACATAGATAAAACCTGGGTACATACATACATAAATAAATAAATTAATTAAATACATTAATCAATGAATGAATGAATGAATGAATGAATGAATGAATGTCCTAGCTTCAAAGAACGCGCGCGCGCGCACACGCACACACACACACACACACACACACAAAATAATATTTTTCTAGACGCACGTTTGTATATTACCTTTACAAGCAGTCATAGTCATCTTCTGAAAATGCTTAAATTCATTACTGCAAAAGGAGAAACCAAAAAAGTCACGTATGAAAGCAAGCTACACGTATCGAATAGGACACGGTCAGTTCCTGTGTTTTCATTAGAAATGGCCAGGAACCCTATTATTTCATCAATACGTTTTAATTCAATTACAAGTACTTGCACTTATTACAATATTTTTAAATTGGCATGTAAAGACATACTACGCATAAACAAAAAGATAAATAAACTGGATTAGGACCACCAGAGAGTTAGCAGTGCGAGTGTCTACATTTACCTGAGTCTTTTCGGATGCCACGGTAAATTTCCACTGTTACCTATTCCCATGTTTGGGCAAACAGCAACGATACAGTTTAGTGTGCGAGACATTCGCTCCGTCTACCTTTTCGCAAGACGTTAAAAAGTCTACAATGACACTTCGAACTCCCGCCAGCGCAGCTGTAATGACGTCACGCGCGCGCGCGCCACGCGGAAACACACTGTGCTCGTAGTTGTTTGCATAAATGGTATTTACACATTGTTATTTATACTATATATTGTAAATAAAACAAAACTTGAAACATTTTATGTCTGAATTTGAAGGCTTAACTGAAGTAATCCAAAATCGTATCTTGCAGATATCTACAGAGTAATAATTTTTTGAAAAACAGGCTACTTGTGTGTACAGTACATCTAATTTTACGGTCGACAGTGTTCCACGAGATGTCGCTAATGGACAACATTTGATTGGATTTATTAGTAAACGCTGGTTCTTGTTAATTTATTTAGAGATGGCGTGGAGCATCAAAGAAATATAGTGGAGTTGCTTATCCAAAATATTATGTCGACTTATTTTAGTAGGTTGTTTAAACAATTATATGTTGGTCAAACAAGCAAATTTACATTATAAATAAATTTGTGGAAAAAAATTGTTATTATTATTATTGTTGTTGTTACTTATTTCATAAATACGTGTTAAATTATCTATCTATCTATCTATCTATCATTATTATTATTATTATATTCCAATAACAACAACAACAACAACAATAATAATAAAAATATAATAAAGTAGGCTATCCAAATTACAAGTTCTGCTGTAGGTGTTTGGTAGAGTATGGCATGTCTGTGATTTAATATTAAATCCCTTTGATCACACGTGACTCATGTTGCGCTTGTCCTGACTTATTTATTTTTATTATTCTTATTACCTTGCTGTATTGTTACGACGTGTCAGATTTATATATTTTTAGAAACTTTCTTTTGTTCTTATATTTGTGACCCATCTGTACATTGTCTTGCAACTGTAACAACAGAATTTCCCCTTGTAAATTCCCCGGGATAAATAAAGTATCTATCCATCTGTCTGTCTGTCTGTCTAATCTATCTGTCAATCAATGAATCAGTCAATCGTGTACTTGGGGGTACCTTTGTTGGATGATAATGCTCTCTCTTAATGATAAAGTTTCACTGATGTACTCCAGGCAGCTCCCCCAGCCCACTGCCATATCCTGCCATGCAGAATCAAGGCTCCACTACCATATCCTGCCATGCAGAATCTGCTGCCTGCAGAGACACTTATTTGCCCTTTGGCAAATTAAGCAGAAGTCATTAGGATCCTCTGTTTTGATGTTTTAATGTTCTGTTTCTTTTCACTGACCTCTTGCTTCTATGTTATATTGTATCATTAACGTTGTTTAAACACCATTGTACATAAATTAGCTGTTAGGAGTTTGAGCAACAAACAAACTGAAAATGATGTCCTTGGATCTTTTGACAAAACAAAGCTTAAGTCAACTGGGAATTCGTATATTTAACACAAATTGAGGTGGGCCGAAGATCTCTCTTTTTTTACAGAATAAGAATTTACATATGTAGCTTTAAGGTGATTTTAGACACCATTTCAGGCATGTGAAGTGACCTTCATTGCTCTGTGCTTCCGGGTTGCTGTAGTTCCTTGCCTTGGCACACTCTCATAAAAAATGAGAGATAAAAGACACAGCTTAGTCACTCGTGTTCTGTCATTTTCCTACGGACTAACAATGAATTTGAAACATTACCAACTGTACCAGTGTGCATCAATCCTAATCAGGCTTTGATAATATAACAGTTGTTTATACAAGTATGCAGCTATTTAGTTTACAGTGTTGTGCCAGTTGATCTGTTGGTAAAGAAAGACCAATTCAGCTAACACAGGCTAGGATCCACATATATGGTGTATTTTGAGCCTTTTGTCTAGAAGTGAGCATTCTAAAATTTTGTGCTGAATATATAGGCTATACATTTTTGAGGTAGGATGTATTTGATACATTTCAAATTTAATGCCGTTCAGTCTAGGAGTTTCTCTTGACAAGCAGGAAGAAGTAGACTTATAGAATTGTGTGCTTAAAAATAAAAGTGAAATAGCTGTTTCATTTTGTTGGACCAAAAATGTTTAACTTTACATTGAAGTATACCAGTATGTTTATGAAGAAAATCTGTAGTTCTACTGATATTCCTTTAGCATTCAAAACGTTTATAAGAAGACAATGAATGTCATTTAAAATTTATTAATATAATATTCTTTTTAATAAGCAAGAGAATAACACCAAAGTGTAAATGAAATATAATACGGGTCTATAGGTATACATGGGATTATTCCACATATCACAGTTCCTGACTAAATTACAACAAATTGAATTACCAAAATAATGCTTTGAAGGCACAGGTGAAACTGAACCAAACACAAAGGCTCATGAGACAAGAAGTGTTTGTAGTTTTACCTTTTAGTTAGTACCTGATGTGAAATTATGGTACACGTATAAAACCAAAACATTCAAAAAACATTCAAGGTCAAAAACATTCAAGGTCATTTAAATAAAAGCTATATGTTTTATTTTTTTCTTTAAATTTTGAGTTTTTGTTTGTCACTTGGTCCACTGTTGTGAGATTCATACCATAGCATCTTGGGCCTGTGACGTCACTGTTATTTTGTTATCTTAATGGCTTAATGAATCAGATTGTCACATGCGTGCACTGACCGACTGTTTCCGGCATCATGTGTGTCCCACAAATTCACACAGAGAACGTCGCAGAAACGCTACGTGCCACTTAGCAGCAAAATCTGCCAACTGGTGTGCTTGTTGTGCGAGAAGCACTCAGTGTTTGGCAAGCCAAGAGTGTCATTTTGGAGATCTGGGCTGGCGTGCAAGAATACCTAGCAACAGCCTGTGGTTGCTAGGCTAGTTTTAATCATACCTTTTTGCAATGCTTTCAGGGCTTTGGTGCTACTGACATATCCATTTGCCAGGACCTTGACCCAGAGAGCTCCCTGTCCTGCCCTCTGTCTGTCTATCATTATAGTGAATACTGTGTATAGAAGGTCAGTAGATAGAGGGGCAGTTTGGTCTGTTACTGTTGCTTTCCACAGTGAACCTTGTCACATGTAGAACTGAAAAAACCACTGAATTGAAATGTATTATATAGGGTCGTTCATATGTGTTTGATGAGAACACTGACAAATGACAAGTACAGGTCCCTTCTTTGACAAAAACATTACCAGCAGATACAGGAATTTGGATAAACAATAACATTACTAAAATTCAATTCAATTTAAAATACTTCTTTTGTCAAAAAATAGTCACATGTTGCCTTGAGGAAGCCTTCTTCCTTTATTTATTCACTCACAAAGATACACTTCTCTCTCTCTCTCTCTCTATATATATATATAGCAACAAAATCTATAATATATATAAAGTTCTGGGATAGAGACCACAAGGAGTAGACTGTGTGTAACCTACTGTACTTCATTCATTACTTTCTGTTTCCAACGTGACCGTGGTGGTTTAGACTACAAAGAGAGCTGTAGTTAATACATTCTGTATTCTGCAAAAATCTGTAATGTGTAATGTCAGACACCAAAATATCACTGTTTAGTTCAGCTAGATTTTTTTAACCTTTATTAATACCATGAAAAGTTAAATCAGAATAGAGCACATTCTACATCACAGACATCAATACACAAAATATACAATCCATCTCTTAAAAGGAACATATAAGACCCAAGTAAAAAACCCAGTATTAATTCAATTCAGTTCATTTCTATTCATTTTATATAGCACCTTTCACAACTTTTTTACATTATTACAAATTTGTTATACTTTATGACGCTTATGACAAAGTAAAGAAACATTTGCGTGTGTCTTTGGCAGTGTGGAATCCCAGCTGTCCCTGTCCCTCATCATCCTCATGCTCCCTTCACCCCTCACACCAAATCATGGCTGCCCTTTTCCCAGTGTTGTTTCACCACTTCATCACTTGCTTTCCATGGTTCATATTGAATCAGATTAGATACTGTAAATTATTTACCAACTATTTCAAGAGCAATAGTCCATGAAAAAAAACATTCCCTGTAGATACACACAGGTGTTGGTTTTTAGTTTTAGTTTTTTAGCTTGTCAAACAAATAAGGGTACAACAGTATGGTGTAGCAGAAGTGTGGAAAGTGACTGAATAAAATCAATAACAGATGTGTGTAGATCATCACTGGTTCTCCACTGTAGCTACGGTAACATGTATAACTGTGGGTAGCAAATTACAACTTCTTCAGTTCAAAGCACAGGAGAATACATGAATACCCTTTCAAGACTCTACCACTATTCCTTGAATCTTAGAGACAGAAACTGCATCACTGTATTTTACAATGCTATTTTGTGCAATTCATTTAATTCTAGTATTAACCAGGTAAATGATTTATATTCCAACAACATAAGTTATTTGTGTTAAAGGTTCATCAACCCAATGACAATGTGTCTTCAATCATGATAATGTTGTTTCATGTTAAAGAACATTTGTATTGCTTTGAAAAGGGCTGCTAAAGTATGTCTGAAATTTTGTTGTATGTCTTTCATTTGTGAGAAAGAGAAGAATAATGATAACCACTGAAACTAGTTAATGTGCAGCTGCAGTTGCCCTGGCAACCACAAAGCAACTACAATGGTGCCCAGAGGCCTTGAAAAAAGCACAAAGTGTGAGAACGTAGAACTGAGTAGAAAAAAATCCTCTGACATTACTACAAACCAGTTTCTCTATGTTTATTTCAACTTTTACCTGTTGATATAACATAACCTCAGTCATTGCTGAATATGTGTCTTCCATGAACACACAAACTATGCATAGTGCTGAGAGACAGCTGTACTATTAACACTTTAATTTGTTTTCATGCAGCCACATGTGTGGATAGCGTAAGTGGCAGGCTGGGGTTGCTGTTGTTAGTTCATCCTTCTACTGAAAGAGAACAGGAATTTAATCCTACATCTACTCAGTCTTATTTTATTTCCAGTGTTGCTAGGGGGAGTATAAACAATAGTGTGTGAGTATGTGAGTGTCTGTGTGTGACAGAGAGAAAAGGCAGAGGTGATGCGTGTGTATGTGAGTGTCTGTGTGTGACAGAGAGAAAACGCAGAAGTGATGCGTGTGTATGTGAGTGTCTGTGTGTGACAGAGAGAAAAGGCAGAGGTGATGCGTGTGTAAGTGAGTGTCTGTGTGTGACAGAGAGAAAAGGCAGAGGTGATGCGTGTGTATGTGAGTGTCTGTGTGTGACAGAGAGAAAAGGCAGAGGTGATTTTTGCTGCAGTACTTAAAATTTTTGTGAAGAATAGTTAATATTACATTCATGGTATTTCCAAGTACTTTTAAAACTATTATCAGAGTTGATTTGGTGCCCCTGTTGAGCTGCCTGTTTGTGACCTGGTATGATGAAGTGTATGAGAGCCTAAGGGGCAAAGGCCCCCTCCCTGGGGGGTTATGGAGCTGACAGCGTTTAACAGCCATTTGTGTTGCAAACAAGAACACCACCATGTCAACACCATATAAAAAAAACAGACCTCTTACGTCTACTACATACCATATGTGTATATCTGAATCTCACTTTTTTTAGGTTTAAAAATTTAAAAAAATATTTATTTTGCTGAAAGAGATAATATGTGCGTGCAGCCCTGGCTATGTGTCCTCTGGCTTTAAGTCATGTGTCTTACATGGTAAGGAAGGCAGCAGTTATAACAGCATGATTACGCAACAGAACGAGCTGTGTGAATTGAATGTGGTTAACATAAATAAATACAGCATGACTGTTTTCTGCGGTGGGTTGGTGCCCTGCCCTAGGTGTCCCCCACCCTGCACCCTGTGCCCCCTAGGATGGGCTCCAGGCTTCCCGACACCCTGACTCGGATAAGCGGTATAGAGAATGGATGGATGGACCTCTGACTGTGTCTTTAGTGACTTTCATGAACTAAGGATAGAGCACCAACACAGCACATTTTCAGTTTCTGGTGTTAAGAATGAACCTTATCATTTGTTTTACATCAGAATAGAGGTACTTGGTCTTGCGGTTTGTGTGTTTGTAGAGGAGCACTCCCTTCTTTTAATTTGTCTGTCTTCGTGCTGGTTAACATTTCCTGGTATGTCAGCAGGGCAATAAAACAAAAGCCCATATTATAAATGTTTGGGGAAGATAGAGTAAATAAAGTATAAATGTGCCAGTGGGTGGAGCTTTGTTATAAATGGTCTTCCAATATACACAGAGAGGGAAGACAGGAGAAGTTGAGTGGGAGTGAAATGCTGTTGGTTTTATGGCCAAGTAGTGCTTATATAAATATATGTAAATTTTATTGTTTTCTATTGTATAGAAAATGTATGCTTTTTGTATGTTTTTTCACCTGCGTGCTTTGTTGGGTTGTTGCACGTACTCACCGTCCTCACTTTCCTTTTGTTTTTGGAGCATTAAATAAAATGATTTTCACGTGTGCTAGTGTGGTTGGGCCGTCATTTTCATTAGGAGGAGAGAGCAGGCTGATGTAACACTTCCCAGTTGTTCCAGTTGGTGGTTCATTGATAACACAGTAAAGTGGATAATGGACTGTGAAACTATTAAAAAGGCCAGTTCAGTTAAAACAAACAAATGTTTGATGATGACAATGGCCATTAATTTGTCCTTTCTTGTCACGTAAACTAATTGTTACCTTTAGAACCTGTATACAGGATGTTTGTCTAACAGTAAAGGAAGGATATAAAATATCGAACTCATTTTTAATAACATATTTTTGATGTGCAACTGTAATTTAACCAGAAATTTGACAAACTGTTACTGTTATCTGGTACTAATTGGAACTGAGCAACTGAAGATACGTCTCTTCAGGGAACACCTTAGAACTTAAAACCTGAAATCGTTTTCATCTATGCTTCCATTCACTCCATTTTTGCAAGGCTGTTTGTTTGTACATGTTTTTCTAGTTAATTCAAGACTTACATCTTATATACTTATGCTTTCCCATTACTTGAATGACTTTGGAGACAATCACCAGACTTAATCGTGTGCACTTTGATGATAGGACAGCTCTTACTGTTAGTTAGATTCTCTGATACTGTTTGACCTCGTTTGTGACATGCACCTGTACTATTATTATATTGTAAGACGCTTTGGACAAAGGCATCTGCTACATAAATAAAATGTAAAATGTAAATGTAAAATGTAATTAGACTTTATTTTTTGTTGAATGATTATTTAAATTTGTGGTGTTAAATGTAAATCAGGGCCCATGAAATGGTTCTTACTAATTACAATATTTACAGACAGACCATTATTATAACATTTCCAAAAGTCCATTAGAGTATGTGAGATAACAGCGATTGGCTAGAAAGCTGGCACATGACCATGCCTCCTATTCCTCCCCACCCCTCAGTCTCCCAATTGGATACTGTAACACACTGTAAAGCGCTTTGAGGCACACTGATGCAAAAGGCGCTATATAAAATTTAATTGAATTGAATTGAATTCATACTGGAATTGACTGTAGTAAATAAACAGCTCACAGGTGCTGACATGTCCCAGCATCTTGACGTGTTTGGTCCCTAAAATGATGTAGTTTCTGTAATCCAGCCCCAAATCTGAGCTGGTTGTTTTAAAATCTGGGTCTCAGCATTGTATGTGGAGTTTGCATGTTCTCCCTATGACTGTGTGGTTTCCTTGGAGTTCTCTGGTGTCCTCCCAGACCCCACAGCCACGCTGGTTAGGTGAATTGGACCGATAAATTGCCCTTGGTGTGCATGTATGTCTAGACTGCCTACAATAGACTTCAGGCCACCCGTGACCCCAAATGGTATAAATGGTTTCGTAATGGATGTGTAGAAGAAAAACAGTGAATAATTACTATTTACTGAAGACAATGGAAATTGAATATTGCCATGTATGTATTTAATTAATGAATTTCCAATTTGAAATGAAAATGGTAGTTGCCCCAATAGTTTTGAAGATGTAGCCTGTAAATGTTGATGAATACACACACACACACACACACACACACACACACAAAGTTGCATATGAACACTTGCATAGTCATAGTGTTATCAAAGCGAGTGAATGACAGATCTGCTACTTTTACCTAAGATTTGCTAGACTTGAACATTGTGCAAAAGCAAAGGTGTGTGGGAACACTATTAAACCCTGTGTTAACTCAGCATGGGCTACACTACTGGAAACTCCACTGTAACCTTTTGTGGTTTGAGCACGATCTTTGTAGAGCATTCTGCATAATGAGCACAAGGACGTTTTTCTGTCATGTAATCTCAGGAAGTAGACTAATGAAAGTACCATAATCAGTTATTTTTGCACTATTTTACTCTACATTGCAACTCATTTTAATTCAGAAATAGTACAGGCAGCACCACTTTGCTAATTTTTGGTTTGGTGACTAATTTCTATTATGAACCTGGAAGCTGATGGATGTGCCCAGAGCTGTAAAATGCAGTTTTGCAATTAAACTACAAAGCGCTTGTAAGAGCTGACCCCCCCCCCCCCAACTAATTAGGATTATACACATTTGATGGCCCAATAATGCTACACTAGTACGGCAACAAGAATACAGAATTACAATAATTTCTGTACAGGGACAGGAAATTATACCTGAAGTCTAAGAGTCTTTGTGTAACATTTGTTTTGAAAATTTATGTCGATGAGGTTTGAAATAATAACTCTGAAACTAAGGTTTATATTTTCATGTTTAATTTCTTGCAAGAAAGGTTTGTTCACACTGAGCATGCAGCTGTCTGCTAGAAGGAACAGCAGGAAGAGGGGCAGAAAAGGAATTTATGTGATGAGCCCCTCCCATTCTACATGAAGCCCCTCCCATTCTACATGATTATGTGAAAATCAGGAAGTTAAGGTGGGCAACTGCCCTCTATCTATTATCTGGAAAAACAGAACACTTATAGACAAAACACTGGTACAGTCGTTTCTAAAATTTTCCATTACACATTCCAAAGATGTTATGAGTAAGAAAGACAATTATAATTCATATTTAATAAAGGCAAAGTTTAGTGGTTTTACAAAAAGATTGGCATCAAGTTCTGTATTTGTGATTTGGGTGGTTTTTACTGAATTCTTGTTTGCTAAAGTCATGGTCACATGGACCACGGCAGGTGAGGTCTGGGTGCTGGTGAGGTCTGGGTGCAGAGTTTAATTTAACCAAAAGTAACAGCAAGGAAAAACCAAAGTTAATAACAACATGGGAACAAAGATACCAGTGAAAAACAACAATAACTCAGAAACCATGAAGACACTAGAGGAAAACATGAAAAAAGACAAAAACCATATACATAGGACCACACACAAACAAAGTAGAAAGAAAAGACTTCAGTACCAGACACCACAAAAGAGAAAATACCCAACCTAAATAAGGAGAAACAGGGAAAAACCACCAGGTGAAAACACTTGCAGACAAGTACAAACAGGGTAACAAGAACATGGGAAAAGATAACAAGGGGGTGCGGCTACACACAAACACCACTCAGGCAGAACGTGACAACTGAAGAACCTAAAGGCTGTAGTAGGCCTAACATACATAAGGCTATCATGCTAAAGATCTAAATGTAGGCTTGTTGTGGTGTGATTGAATGACTTCATAATGCAAAAGGGGTCTGTAAAAGGAGTAAAACAGCTGTTCATGTTTGAACATTGTTGGAGGACAGGCGATTTTCTTCATGGAACTGAAGTTTGAACTATGAACTATGTCACAATAAAGTGCCTGGCTAGGCTGTTTCTTCATCTGTTGAACTCCAGGCACCAATTTTAATACTTGAAAGAATACCTGGTTCCTATAGTTGGTTTGGTTATTGAAAAGACAGAAACTACAAGTTAACAGGCAGAATGAAGAGTTGTAGGCACGTCACACTGTGTCTGATGGCAGTAGTATTTGAGTATGACCTGTGGGAAGTTGTAGGCCTGCCCGGAAATGCTTCCTAATGCCACCTACAGCATTCAGACTAAAGTTGGTGTGCACCAGGGTGACTTTTATTTACAGTGCAACTACTTAAACTACAAACCAAAACTGGGAACAACAGAAAGGAAATTAAACACGGGTAAACAGATGATGCTAGATGAAGAAGCTTTATTTTTACTGAGTACATATACATATTACAATAAAATATGTTCTCTGCATTTCACCCATCCACTTGGAGGGAGCAGTGGGCAGCCATATGTGGCACCCAGGGAGTTAGCAGTTGAATGTCTTGCTCAAGGACATACCTGGCAGCCAGCTGGGGATTCAAGCCAGGAGACTTGCACATCCCAGCCTGATGTTTTCTACCCATTGAGCCACCAGGCTGCTTTTAAAATATATTAAATAATTAATATTAAAAATATATTGTTAAAAGATGGCTGTTACCACTCACCTGTCCTTTAGTTCAGTGTCTCCTCTCTTCTTTATGTGTTTTAACAATTTCACTGCTTTCAGTGCTCACAGCTGAAGGGAATGGCACACACACTCACAGTATGTAATGTGAGGAATGGCACACACACACTCACAGTATGTAATGTGAGGAATGGCACACACACACACTCACAGTATGTAATGTGAGGAATGGCACACACACACACACTCACAGTATGTAATGTGAGGAATGTCACACACACACACTCACAGTATGTAATGTGAGGAATGGCACACACACTCACAGTATGTAATGTGAGGAATGGCACACACAC
>JABJVR010016562.1:0-41291 GCA_025773905.1 Chitala chitala | reverse complement strand
TGCTTTCTTAGGGGTGTGAAATTTAGAATTCTGAATTGGAGAAGCATAGAGGGGTAAGTGGGTGGGTGGGTGGGGGGGGGTTAATCAGCATTCTTAGACCCCCTCCCTCCTTTTAGGCATGGGCATAAAGAGGACATGGTTTATAAATTACTTTTTCTTTGTCCATTTTGGCCTTGCCCCCCCTCCCCCAATATATTCTAGGTACGTCATTCCTGCCGGAAAGAGGAGGGGGCACCCTAATGACATACCAGCTGATCTGTGCTCCTGAGGAAGATTGACTCAGTCTGGTTCTCCACTGACTCGCTTGTTTTTCGCCCTCTAGACCTGGCCTGTTTCCAGGCCAGAGCAGGTCTGTTCCACACCGACTGACACACAATGCTGGCTTGCCTGGTTCCCATCACAGCACCTCTGCTTTCTCTTGGCATCCTCCCTGCTCCTTCCCCACACTGTGCTGACAGCATTACATAATGCACTGAATCATCCACTGGTTTTCACTGCTGCTTTTAAGCACTATAAACCTGTCTGCTCATTAGCATCATTTATGTCTGATCATGTAACTCTTATAATGCTGAATTATTTTACATGTGCTGACACAGTAAGTATTACAATTTACGCTGGACTCTTATCAAAATTAACACCATATTAATACTTGCACCTCACTAAGAATAAAAGCACAATTTTTGATTTTCTACTTTTTTTTCAAGTAATTTAGAGATCTTTCTGCCATGGTCCACATGAATGTTAAAGTTATGAAATGACATAAATACCCCACATACTTGTTTTGTTATTATTGTTATTATTATTATTATTATTATTAATTCCCAGAGGTGTTGAGTACTTGTTAGCTGCTTTTCCTTCACTTTCCAGCCCAACTTGACCCAAACCATTTCAACTGGAGTTAGATCAGGTGATTGAGGAGGACTGGTCATCTAATGCAGCATTCCATCACTCTCCTTCTTGGACAAATAGCTCTTACATAACCTAGAGGTGTGTTTGGGGTCATTGTCCTGTTGGAAAACAAATGATGATCCCACTAAGTGCAAACCAGATGGGATGGCATGTCGCTACAAAGTGCCGTGGTAGCCATGCTGGTTAGGTGTGCCATCAGTTTTGACTAAGTCACCAATAGTGTCACCAGCAAAGCGCCCCACACCATCACACCTCCTCCTCCATGCTTCACAGTGGGCACCACACATTCAGGTACCATCCGTTCACCCCCTCGCTCTCTCTCTCTCTCTCTCGCTCTCTTTCTTGTTTACTACATAATTAAATATGTGTTCTTTCATAGTTTGGATGTTTTCAGTATTAATGTACAATGTTCAAAGTAATAAAAAACAAAAATGACTGAAAGAGAAGATGTGTCCAAACTTTTCATTGGTAGTGTAAAACACAGAGTTTATATTTATTTGACAGCAGACTGTGAGGACTGTAAAATTGTGTGACTTTGAATCCCTACCTTGTTTTCTACAGTAACACAGGGAGACTGGAATTATTCTGTTCAATATTCCATACAGTATTACAAAGAGACATTAGTATTATTCTGTTCAATGGTCTCTGTAGCATCAAATACAAACTGGAGTATTTTTCTGCTCAATATTCCCTACAGTATCACAAATAGACAGTAGTATTATTCAGTTTAATATTCACTATAGTATCACAAACTGTAGGATTATTCTCTTCAGTGTGTCCTTTTCTAACACAGGGAGACTTTAAGGCCAATACGTTTCACATTGACTTCATTTGTAGAGCTATGCAGCAACATTAGTTTGAAGGGGAATTGTGTAACCCATTGGGCTGGAGCACCAGGTAGGCCCTCCTACCACTCTTGGGAGGGCGGGGGTGCAAGGGGGCCCTCAAAGAGTCTGCACGTGCAGGGCCCAGAATTTGGTGCTACATCTCTTGAGCTATGTAATAAGGTTAATCATTCATTTCAGTCCTGTTCAAACAACATGTGATCAATATACATTCCTTTATTTATATTCGCAGAATTTAAGATCGGATGGATAAAAATGACATTTTCAGGTTGAGACAGTATGAATATCTGTGAGCTGTCCTGTTGTTTTTATCAGATGGCACAGTGCCCACTGTCTCACTGTATGCAATACGAAGCTCTCGGCCTACACTAATATAACACTATGGTATTGCTGTCCCAGTTCTCCACCTCAGTACAGTGTAGCCCCAGCCTCCTTGTGAAGCTGCCTCCAAGAAAGGTGGGAAGAGCAGAGGTATCCTGGAGGAGCAAGCCCTCTGGATCACTCTGGATGGATCCTCCAAGGTCTCCTCTTGGTACTCTGTGAGAAGCATAAGAATCCCTGTCATCATCTAATTTGGTAATAAAGTGTCCTTTAACAGAGTTCAGGAGCCATGGAATAAAAGGTCTTTTTATCAGTTTAAAGTACCTCAATGATATTAACATCCTCCTTTTAATAAGATTTCTTTATTACACTTAAAATCTCATTAAATCATAATGTCTGAGGCAAGCGTTATACAAATATTTGACTGGATATTTGAGCATATGCATTTGTGACACCCAATATAAACATGACTAAGACATGAATCTATTTTAAAGAAGGTAAATATTCATTAGAATAGCAATTATATCTCTTGCAAGCAGTGGTGTTGTTGCAGAATCATGTCAGTGGAGACACAAGGGATGGAGCAAGAGAGTTAACTGTCATGAAGGAGAATTTGGGATTACAGACACCAGAGGGAAATTTATGGGTGGTAAAGGAAGCTGCTTATGTCTGCAGTGATGGTAAGGGGATGACACAGGAAGTGAACAGCTGGCAAACAGTGAGGGGAGCAGTAAACTACTGTGATGGACACATCAGGGGGCCAATAGCTGGCAGCACTGGAAAAGAGCAGAGGAGAGGAATAAGGAATGATAGGAGGGAGATTGATAGAGAGATTAATAAACATGAGAGGAGGAGCCAATGGTTGGTGAGTGTTAAAACTGAGGAGAGGAGTAAACACCACTGAGAGAATGGGTTAATAGTGAGACATGATGAGTCTGGAAGTGGGTTAACAGCTATTTAGGGAAAAGCTCAAACTGCACAACATCATGCAATGCAGCACCTGAGAGAGGCAAGACATAGCTGAGGGAAGCAGTGAAAACTTACAGAGGAGAAGACAGCAGAGGAGAGGAAGAGAAGGGGTGGGTGTGAAATGACTGGGATATCGTTCTGTCAGAAAAATCTGAATGGATCAGTTCCATTTCTCCCATTCACTTTGTCCAGCTGCCCTTTTTACTTACATCATTGTGAAAAAAATGATATAATAAATTAATGACACATTATCTGAATGCATGATATGTTATCATACATAATCATAAATATTAGCAAATAAAAAAAGAATTTGTCCTTGTGTTGTAACAGGGTATAGGGATGTGACACATCAGAGACTTTTTGTATAGATTATGGGTGTCCTGACCATATTTATGTTGGCTTCTGCTTACAGTCAAACTGCATGTGTAGATCATATGTGACAGACCAATGAATCTGTGTAAAGAGAACCTTTATATATACCTCAAGGCATCAGAGACATCTCTGTATGACCAAGCAGAAGCATGATGAGTATTGAAATCATTGTAATGTGACTGATACATATGTATTTAAACCTCACTTTGGTGTGCAAGCAACCTTCATTTGCATTGCTAACAGCTCAGTAGGCAATGAAATCATGCACTTTATTTGTTAGAAAGAAGAACTTGTTTCCTTCCACTTATGTGAAGCATTTTAACAGCATTTCAGCACAAGAAGGCTGACAAAACACTATCTACCTGAGCATAAAGTTGTTTCAGAATGATTCCTGATGTGTTTTATATAAAAATTACTACTTATTTCCACATATTTCCAGTACAGAAAATCCACAAGCTACAGTCTAAATTATGCCGCATCTGGGATGGAACGAGTTTGATTTTAATAAGTGTGTTGCCATCGCATTAATGCGTGTTACAATATGCTCAGCCCTGAGACTATATTAAATTCAAAAGCTCACAAGAAGAAGTAATTATTGCGGCAGAACTGCAGTGGAAGTGTGTATATATGAGCTGCTAGCTCGGTGCAGGGAGCAGTAATAAACCTGTGGAGGAGATGGTGGGGAAATG
This sequence comes from Chitala chitala, assembly GCA_025773905.1. Classification (NCBI taxonomy): domain Eukaryota; kingdom Metazoa; phylum Chordata; class Actinopteri; order Osteoglossiformes; family Notopteridae; genus Chitala; species Chitala chitala. The sequence goes on along the minus strand of JABJVR010016562.1, from coordinate 37,186 downwards.
AAACAAACAACAGCAACTACAGAAAATCATAATCCGATTCCTTCAAAATTGTTTTGCTCACTCCCTGCTTTCTTCAGCCAAGCGCTGCTTTCCCTCAGTCGCGCTAACAAGCGGAGTCTTTCATCAGACTTGGACGGAGCTCTGGTGACTACCAATCTCCAAATTGCCTCTCGTTCCTTCTCAGCACCATTGTCCAGCCCCCCAGCACCGCTCCTACCCCCAGGAGTTGTAATTGATCACAGTTGTTCCCTCCCTTGCTTCGCTCTGGCGAAGACAAAACTGCATTTGCAGCTGTTATGGTGAAATAATTAGGTGAGTATCAACCAAACACAAAGTATTATAAGTGGCATTTTAAGACAAATGATAAAAAAGGCCAGGAGCTGCCCAAGTGCTTAGTGAATTCCTGGTCTAAAGTGACCAAAGGATTGCCTTGTAAAGTTCTAAGATACCAGCATGGACCTCTTCTAGTTATAACAGTATGAACAGATAGCATATAAAACTAGGTTTTTTGAGTAAGTATGCATTAATGACATATTATTATACTTTTTTTACCTCCTGAATGAACATTTTGTTGAGAACATTCTCTCAAGTATAACGTCTGTTATGTTTTTAGAATTTGAAGTTGCTCTTCAGCTGTCTTTGATTTATTCTGAACATGATTGTGTTTCTCTCCATTTGGGAAAGATTTTCATCCTTGAATACACAGAATCATATTGTCTTCGTACTTATTGTGTTCTCACACACTGGATAACGTAATATAACAGCTTCATTCAATGGATTCTGGCAGGTGTTTTCTTGATAGTTACAGTGATTTCTTTATATTTTAATAATGGGATGCTGTGGAACATGCTACATTACATGTTATTCTGCTGGACTGTTGGATGTGAAGTATGGTTCTCATTAAAAAGTCATTAACACTGTAAATGGGGCATGCTAGCTGTATAAAATGCTGCCACACTTCTTGTACTCAGTCACAGTGACCATTTGCATTACACAAAATATCACAAACAAAAAGGATTAAACAGCACAGAGAGCACCTGTAAAGTTTCAAATATGTTTCTGTTTTCCTGTCAAAGGCCGGTTTGTGTTTACCAGCTGACTCTGGGATGAAGTTCATCTACAATTAAATTATACAAGAAAAAGTAAATTATGTAGAAAGTTTAAGAAATATCAAAAGTCACAAACACAGATTAGACTCACATCTTTGCATATAAAGTGCATATAATTATATACATAATACAATGTTTTATTCTTAGTGCCTGTGGTGGGTTGGCAACCCACCCAAGGTGTCCCCCGCACTGCACCCTGTGCTTTTTGGGTAGGGCTCCAGGGTTCCCTCGACCCCGAATTGGATAAGGTGGTAAAGTGAATTGATGGATAGCTGGATGTTTTTTTAATTGTGAAAAGATATTTGTCAGAACTGCCCAAGCGTAACTAACCGCCCGGTGCATTTGTACAATAATTCTGCAGATTAATTAATAATGAAAATATGAAAGAAAATAACATCTGTCCATTAATCCTGCAGGGTTGCAGGTGGCCTGGAGCCTGTCCCAGACAGCTGAGGGCACAAGGCAGGGTACATGCCACACATACTAAAGGCAATTAAGATTTCCAGATCCACCTGACCTGCATGTCTTTAAACCACTGGAGGAAACAGAGGAACCTGGAGGAAACAATGTACACATGCACAGGGGAAAAAAAAAAAAAAAGTACCAAGAGGGACTACTGAGCACACAACCCCAAAATTACAACATCACAGCCCTAGCCACTGAACCACAGTTCTCCTAAAAATAGCATCAAAATACTCAGTCACAGTGGTTAAGGGCACTAATTAATATCTTCAATGGGTGTTATCCTTTTGTTGGGTACTTATGCTGGACTCACTTTAGAAAATAACCAGCTGTAAAATTAGAACTTTTAAAAGCTCAGGGTGTAAAGAAATAATAATCATGATCATCAGCCACAAGTGAATTTGGTTATACTAAATTCAGCTTGATGTCTTTATACTGAATTTTTCTTATAATTTTCATTCCTGTTCTTTAATCACGACATGCTACATATTATTACTGATATTGTGTTTACTTAATGAAAAAAGCAGTGATTTTGACACTGGGTACAGTGAGTGCTTTCATCTTTTCTCTGCCATTAATTAATTCTCCAGAATCACACTCATTGTATTTCCTTCTTCCTAGCTCGAAATTACCACTCAAGGAGGATTTTAAAAAAGAAATTTGAAATGACAAAAACAAATCTCTCAAAGATTAAATGAACCACTGTCATAATGATCCTTTCTTCTCGACAATATTCAAAATAAAAACCTATTACTGTAGAATCTGCAGTGTAAATATCCATAACAGCACATTTAATTGCTGGAAGAGGTAGAAGAACTCAAAGAAATATTAAGTTTACTGTCCTAGTTGATCATAAAACTTCATGAAACCTAAAGGCTTATGAATCTTAATGAGTTTTAAATTATATTATGAACAATAATAGAGCAGCTTCATTATATAGGACGAATGTTTTCTTTGGTGCAGCATCTTTATGACAAACATGCTTGTTACGAGATAATCCAGACACACCATATATTACACAAAGCTGCTGCTTCATGGAAAAAGGAAGATCAATCATTTCTGTTTGATGGTTAAATGTCCCACCATAAAATCTACAAAAACAACTTGTTTTTCAAGCTGAGCACAGAGCCCCCTTCACCATGCAAAGAATACAGAGGGTAAGTGTGATAAGTGATTACATCAAAAATAATGTATATTGTTCCATGAAACCAATCATACTTATACTTTATACACACACACACTTTTCAGTTTGCTACACCCCACCAGCATGATGGTGATAAACAGGGCTCTGCAAATCGAGTGTAATGTTGGATCAATGTTCCCACAATGTTGGTCAGTGTGCAGTTCTGCAGACCCACCTGGCATCTTCAGCATTATTGATTGACAATGGGGCAACCAATGTGAGGTAAAGTATCTTTAGAATGACAAAAGTGAACTGTTTTGTACTTAGGTATTTTTAGTAAGTGATAAACTTTTCATTTATGACAATTTTAAATTATAGACCCTATAGAAATTTTATCAATTATGAAATAGAATACATTAAATGCAATAAATCTACCTGTTGTCTGCGTGTTTATTTTCATTTTAAGTCATCTTCAATTGAAGATGGCAACACACACTGGGAGAATAATCATAAACAATAATGTAACTTAATTCACTGCCTGTTATTAATACATGCCTATAATCCCAACATAGGTCATTTTTAGTGGAATAAAAAGTCAACACGGTTTCTGTACAATGGGATATGTGCTGTATGATGATACATGTTTGCTGCTGTTTATTTATATGTTTGCTGATGATGAATGAAGAGGGGTGTAGTCAAAGCTTGGGTAACCTTTAGGCATGTTTCTACCTTCCTTATGGTGGCCTGCACTACACCTGTGTTGAACCAGCAGATGAGCCAAGCACAGCCACCTGGAAACCAGCTGCAGACTCTCCCATGTGGCACTTCAACAGATAGTTGCAGAAAGAACAATAAGCAGGTATATAAATATACACCTGCTTCATTTTCTCATTGCTTTGCGTTCTAGATGCTGTCTAAGAATTTCCAGTTTGAGATAAACCAGGTTAAGGCAGGAAAAAAAGAAAAGAGAAGAGAAAACCTTACCCTTTTACATTTAATCTATCTTCTGGGCAAATTATTTCCGATATGGTCCTTATCTTCTTGTTTCAAGTGCGCCCTTTCCATTTCTTGGCATGACCAGGTCGTCAAAGGATCAAAGCCTCACAAGGACAGACAATTCTTAGAGATTTTTTTTTAGTTTTTAAATAAAAGTGGTGAATGACAATCTAGAGGACTGCTGGAGGCAGGCAATAAACAACCTTAACATCTGTGGAGCATGTGCCACCCATGGTCTGCCATGGAGCAAGAAAGTGCAAACACAAGACGATTTGCCGGACCATGGACGATTAAGGGGACAAGAGAGGAGGTGTTTACTGGTGAGGGACAGGTGACAGGCAGGAGAAAGACAGGTGCTCGGCAGGTGAAAGGCACAACCTCAGAGTGTAATGGCCATGGACTCTTTCAGACCGTTGTCCTCCACTCAGCCTCCTTTGAAGAAAACAATCAAATGTGGACATGCAGAAACTGCTGACACTCATTTTTCCCAAAGCTATTTTTACACCATTGTGTTAAAACATGGATTTCTTCAGGTTCTAAAACAGAGTGAAATCAGAGGCATAATTGTGAAAATTTTGTGGTTTTGTGAAACAGGCACAAAAAGTGTAGTCAGCCTCACATCAAGCTTCACACTCTGCAATGAACCCAACAGAACACAACAGTCTGGCTTAAGTAAACTTCCTCTGTTAAGAGGGCTAAACCACTAAGAAATACAAGGCACAAGGGTTCTCCATTAACAACTTAAAAAAAACAATAAACTACTATGGATTTACTGCAATATGATTAACAATACATTCATATTCTACCCAGTTTATATCCAGCCTCACAAAGAAAAATCACTTCTAAACTAACAAACACTCCAAACCAGACATGCACTGCTGTCCAACATCAGGAAACACAAACGATGAAGTACATTATTATTTTTCATGCTGAAAAATGATAGTAAACCATACAAAACTGCTTAAAAATACCCACTTCTCATTCACACACAACGTGTAAATGACGGGGAACATGTAAGAATCAGGTACACGTCCAATAAGTTAGAAATTCTCCTCTTCACACTTAGGCTCAGGGTGTACAACTGTGTCATTAGTCATCACAACTGATAAACTGGTCCTGAGAGGGGTTGTAATTTAACCCTTTGTGGGGTCATAAGGGTCAAAAATGACCTACCACCATATTTCACACCAAAGAAAACCCCCTATATGATATTTTTCCAACTTAAAATTTGAGGACTTCTCCTCAAGTGACCTTAACATTAGGAAAAGTGAAACACAGCCTTTGTTCATATTTCCATGAAAGCTGTATATCAGCAGGGTACAAAGGTTTGTAAAATCACTTACATGCCAAAAAACCACAAAGACACACGCAATGAGAAACACTGAGACTGTGTGTGATACTGAATTAACTCAAAACTAAAACTTTCTGTTGATTAAGTTCACAAAGTAAAATTCAGACAAAAGTAATATTTCTTGAAAGCATTGCTTACTATGTGGCATGGTGGTTAGCACCACTGCCCCACACCTCTAGGGTTCGATTGCCACCTTGGGTCTGTGTGTGTGAGGCGGCACGGTGGTATGGTGGTTAGCACTGTCGTTGTGCACCTCCAGGTCTGGGGCTCAATTCCCACCTTGGGTCTGTGTGCATGGAGTTTGCATGTTCTCCCTGTGCTTGATGGGTTTTCTCTGGGTGCTCCAGTTTCCTTCCACTGTCCAAAGACATGCAGGTTAGGTTGATTTGTGTGTGTGTGTGTGTGTGTGCGCCCTGTGGTGGGTTGGTGCCCTGCCCTGGGTGTCCCCTGTCCTGTATCCTATGGGCTCCAGGCTTCCCTGCGACTGTCACCAGGAACAAGTGGTTAAGATAATGGATGGGTGCTCTGTCTGTGTGCGTGGAGTTTGCATGTTCTCCCTGCGCTTGGTGGGTTTTCTCCGGGTGCTCCAGTTTCCTCCCACTGTCCAAAGACATGCAGGTTATGTTGATTGGTGTGTCTAAATTGCCCGTTGTGTGTGTGTGCGCCCTGTGGTGGGTTGGTGTCCCCTGTCCTGTGTACTATGGGCTCCAGGCTTCCCTGCGACTGTCACCAGGAATAAGTGGTTAAGATAATGGATGGGTGGTCTGTTTGTGTGTGTGGAGTTTGCATGTTCTCCCTGTTCTTGGAGGGTTTTTGCTGGGTTCTCTGGTTTCCTCCCACATTCCAAAGACATGCAGGTTAGGTTGACTGGTGTCTTTAAATTGCCATGTAGTGTGTGTGTGTGTGTGTGTGTGTGTATGCACTGCAGTGGGTTGACACCCCACCTTGGGTGTCCCCTGCCCTGCGCCCTATATGTTCTAGGATGGGCTCCAGGCTTCCCCGTGACCCTTAAGTGGTATAGAAGGATAGGATTGAGCGGTATAGAAGATGACTGACTGACTGACTGGCTGGCATTGCTTACTAATGGGGCTGTGAAGGTGCTGCCGATGACAGAACCACAGTTCTTTCAGTTATAAAAAGAATGATAAACTTCATCTTTAGCAATGAAAACAATTATGAAATATGTTATAATAACAATGAGTGGTGTCCATTAATTAAATGCAGTTTGCACTCTGAACACGGAAAACCCAGATATTCACAAAGCCTGTGATGAATGACAGGTTGTTACTTCATGCAAAATAGATTTGAAGATTAACTTTGTTTTATGGGTGTAGTGTTGGGGGGGGGGTCACTCTTGACCCTTAGGACAAGGGAGTATAATAAATATTAACAAATATTTTATAAAATTTTCTGGAATTTCCTCATTGCAATCAGTAAAGAATTATGTTTTGAAAAACCTGGTATATAAAATGCTTTATTTTATGGATTTTTTTAAACAACCCAAATTTTCAGTTTCTGCCTAATGAATTTTATTCATTCATTTATTTTTCTTTTAACTTCTCTTTTATCTAGATTGAAATATAAACTCGTTCCTCCCAGAGACTGAGATTCCCTGCTATACCAGACCATAAGACACCTGATAGTCATACAGTCTGTTCCAATATGCTCATGTGTCTTGTCTCTGACTGCTTTCTGTGTAAGGAGTAAATACAGGGCTATAATTCACCGAGTGTTTACCCACTACTTCAGACAAGACCATTTTTACTCTAGAACATCCCAACAAGAACACAAGCACTATTAGTCAACATCTTACATAACAGGATAATAGATCACCAGAATATGTTTTGTAATTGTTGGGTCGAGCATACAAAAAGGGTTATGTTGTTAATTATATTTGCATATATTGGCAAAACACAAAATATTTTCAATGAAAGAATGAATGTTGTAATTTCTCAGTATTTTACTTTGAATTTATCACCTCTTAGTACTTTAAATTAAAATGCACATAGTTATAAAACTATGCATAATCTTCCAAATGTAATAAATTAATAAAAAATTTGATTATTCATAAATTTTGTTTGGTACATGCTTGCACATGATTCACTGCTGAGCTGGCAGTTGACAAGACCTAGCACCCCCTCCCCACTACCCTTTACACACCTCTATTCACACCACAAAGTCTTAATTGAAACATTATGAGTGCAGTTCACCTCAGAGCAGGCTTCATTGTACACCTCTGATGGAGGGCGATGGAGCTGTCTCTGTCAGCCTCTGTCTCAGGGAGCAGAATATCACACCTGGCTCTGAAGCTCAGCTGAGTCTCTCTCCTCCGTTCTAAACCTCTCTCAGCTCCTCGTCTTGGGGACAGCTGTCTGTGAGTGTGAACGCAGGCAAATTGAATGCTTTAACCTTTCTGTTAAAGGAAATAGAAAAGGAGGAGGGGAGGAGAGAGAGGCCCTGTTGGAGTACACGGCTCTTCCTTTGATGCCCCAGGAAAGGTGCAGAGGGGCTAACGAGGAGAAGGGCGATGGGCTCATTACAATCTCACACCCTCAGACTCTCAAAGGCCATGCTACCTCATCAGGGCAAGTTTGTGTCAGAGTCTGCATATTCACCACCAGAGGTGTGTGTAGGGGAAGAGGAGGGAGAGAGAAAACTTCCACACAATACATTTAGGAGTTTTTTTTTTCTTCCTTCTTCTCTGCCTATGATTGATGTTCTTCAGTTCTGTGAAGATAATTGTCTTTTGTTCAGAGATATGAGATCAAATGAGGTTAACAAGACTGGCTAGGTAGGTCGTGACAGCGGAGAAAAGCACTAATGTTTGATTATTGTTATAAGACTCACTTTTATGGGAATCTGCTATTACCATGCAGGCTCTAGGTAGAAAATCAAGCTGCCCCCACTCTTCCCAGATCTGTTGTTCTGGTCCTGGATGTATAAGCATTGTGAACACAAACTATTGCAGGGGAACATAAAAAAAAAATATATATATATATACATATATATTTTTTTCTTCCTTGTGGGCATATTTAAAATGAATTACTGGTCACCTTTCAGCAATGGGTCACTGCACAGCATACAGAACCAAAGCAGCACAGAGAACCTGAATCAATGACTTGTTGTGCTTTTGAGGTCTTGGCTTGGAATCAGAATGTGCGGTTATGCCCTGAATGATATAGCTGCTTCGTCACTGAACAGGTATGGTTTGGAGAAAGATGTTTCTTAACCTGACAGCATATGATTGTGTGAAGTGTTTTTTTGTCAAAGGCAGTTATATTTATACTTTTAATTTATAGTAGTTATTATTATTGGTGCTGTTGTTGTTGTTGGCTTTGCTTTGCCATATAAACTCCTTCCATTTCTGATGACTCAGTAGTTATGCCCAAAAAACACCTTTTGTTCCAGATTGACCCTTCCAAATTTTGTCCTACAATCAAACATCTAAAAAGGCCTTCCCTTCTTCATTCTGTCAGTTGTGTAGTGCCCCTCTTTCTAGCAAACCAAAAACTAAACCCACTTCATGGAATAATAAAAAATGGCACCTGCAACACAACAAACTAAAAAATTCATTGTCACACAGTCGCACCTGCTTGATGGTGGGGACTGGGCTTGTCTGACGTTGTATATGGTCCCCAACAGAATGGTTAAAATGTGCTTGTGGAAAAGCACCATTAGTCCTATTCTAAGTTTTGTTCTGTTCAGTGTGCTGATATTGTACATACAGTTTATATACAGCAAAACATTAAGAACCATAGAAAGAGATGCTGTCAGCTTGCATTTGAGTGTAAAACCCCTGTATTGTGTGCTGTTTTGACTGTACTGAAGAGATGAGGGTAGGTCAGCGTGCATGTTGGCACCTGCTCAAAGACTGTAGGATTCATAGGGAACAATGGCAGCCAGAGTGGATAGACTAATGAAATTTTGATGATTGGATGCTTTTTTCATGTATATCTTTGTATATATATGCATCTCTGTGTAAGGTTTATAGTGGTTATGTGAGATTTAAAATCCCACCCTAATCTGTCCCTATGAATGGAAAGTTGAATTAAAGGCATTCCTGAAGAAAATGTTGTCAAGAACAGCTGCCAAATGAACAGTCTAAGAATGTCAGCTCTGTTAGCTGACAACCAGTGTAACAAAGACTCAGAGAAACAGGATTCCTCTGTGCAGAGTGGGTTCTTTTATTTAACTGGTTTAACACAGTCAGATAAGAGCAAGGCAAAATCGTGGTCCGAAGGTCAGGCAATGGTCGTGTATCCGAGGGGTTCGATCCGAGACGAAGACGGGGAAGGAGAACACGTGAAGGGCAGGAACCGGTCTGGATCGGGGATGGAGAAACACAGCGGGGAGAGAAACACGCAAGACAGGTTAGTTTGCAAATGCTTGGTAATGGCATGGAGACTCAATACTTCACAAAGCGCGGCCAGTGCGCTGATGTATATATAGGTTGGTTTCCGATGAGTCAGGTCTGGTGGCTACTGATTGTGGGGCGTGACAACCAGTGACTCCATGTATGGTGCCAACTTTGTGTGTGGTTGTATGACTCTAAGAGAATACGTGCTCAGGTGTCAGCACACATGTATATAAGATAACATACATGTTTCCCTGACTCTGAGCACTTATGTCAGCAGTATTATGTGTTAGAATTATTTATTTTGTAATTGATTATAATCACTTCAAAATGTTGAAGAAACCAAATAAGAAAAGGGACCAGCCTTTCAAGTGGTATATCCCAGCATTGAGTTCTGTGCAAACCAGCTGTGTAATTACACAACATAGTGCACTGAATAATTTAAGTAATTGTGAATGCAATATCATACTGAGAGACCCCTCGTACACTTTTTTCCCCCTCTCCAAAGATCACTTGATATGTAGACATTACAAAAAAGAAGCATTTTAATATGCTTGGTAATTAGTGGGAAAATCAATCACTTAGGATGTAATTCATGTAATTAAAGCTTAACATTTGGTGCATTTGACATCATCGTGGCACTCGCTCTCTGTATTTATAGAAGTAATTAATTTTTAATGAACTGTATGTGAAACTACTGCTATATTTTCTGAGGGGAAATAAGGATTAGTTTTTAAAGCAGAAGGAGTGTCGTGCAGATTTTGTATGGCATTTATGTAATGATTATGTATCAACGGGTATGAAATCCTATTTGTGGAGCAAAATGGGTGCTCAGTGTTACCCTTGCATATCACTAGCTGATGTGAATATGCAGTGTCTTGTAGTGCGCAGGCCATTTTTCAAAAACTCTAAGCCCTTTGCAGGGAGGTGTGTGTGAAAAAATAGAAAAATAACAAGCATATTAGAAACTGACGACATCAGCAAACGAGGAGGGTTTTTGATGTGTGTGTCTGTTGCTGGATGTGATAAAATTGTACGCTCTACTTTTAAGGAGTAGAACTCGTTTTAAAAAATCTGACAAAAAAGATATGTTACATTTGTAAATTTTTCCAATTTCTTTCAATATATATATATATATATTTGTAAAAGCTCTTCAGTCATCATAAATTGCCTTGATTTTTGTTTTTTCTTCACATGGCATTTTGATAATGCAGAAACTCCAATTATCTACACGGGCAGTCCTTATGGAGTTGTTGACCTCAGCCTTAGCGAGTATCTTAGCCATTTCATTTCACCCAATCACTGTGCTAATTACCTGCATTTGAAAGGAAGCAAATACTCAGAGCATATAGAGAAAAAGAGCAAAAGGCTGGAAACTCGACCTTGCCAACAAATTTTTTAAAGCATTAAAAATGGAGCTTGATCCTTGTGTGGTCTGGTTAAAACATCAAATATTAGTTTTTCAAAGATTTATGAGAAATAGACAGGAAGGACATTTCAACACTGAACACATTAACTCTGGCTGTTGGGAGTGAAGGGCTTTCCCATGTACCTTATGTTATAGTGTTTGATAAACCATGCTCTGGTCCTTGTTTTGCATGCTTCTGGTGAGCAGTGTTTGATCATGCCACGGTGATGAAGTAGCAGAAGTGTGGAAATATGGGATGCTGAGGAATGCTTTTTTGTCCATTATTATGGCTAATGTGTTTCCCTTCTTTCTCCTGTAAAATATTGTAATAGTTTGTAGCCATTTCCTTGTAACCTCACTCTGATGGAGGACCAATGGCTGTCATGCAGTCTAAACTCAGAACTGCTCAAGTGGAATGTTTGAATCAGTAATGCCCCGCACATTATGTTAGTGTTATTTGTCAAGTTTATTTACAGAATGATGGGCTTGCTAACAAATTAGTACACATAGCCCACTTAAAATTGGTTTGTTTATTGACATAAGCAATAAGTTACAAAACACACCTCATGCCTGCTCCCCACCAAAGCTCAACTACTTCCATTTTACAAACACAAGCACACGACCATTCAAACAGTAGCAAAATTGCTTTCATCCGAACATGAGAATTGCTTGTAAACAATTAGTTGTTCATCCACTTACCTCAAAACATCCAGGTTCTTTTTTACTGATTCGCTGTAACACATTTACTAATAAGCGTTTCTAGATTTTTTAATGCTCCTAATGTTCCTGCCCACTTTTTTTTTTCTTGAACTCTTGTTTTCTGGCTGTTGTTTGGTATCTGATATCAGAGGATATGACTTTATGGCTTTTATGGTCTTCTTTACTGTTTTTTAACCACAAATTTTGAGTGTTCTATTTATTTATTATCCAAAAATGAAAAGATCCTAGTTTGGATCCATGCCAGTTTCCATGTTATTCCTTACAGAGTCAATTAGTTATAGAGCTCACCTGGTAATAAGCGTCCGGTCCTTCAAACCAGAGGCACTGCAGGAGTTCATACACCAGCAGAGTTATACTGAAGACATAACGTTGAATGTGCTGGTGCTGACATACCTCTCACCATGGAAATGGAGTGATTTTATATTGCAATGTAGTTATATTGATCACATCATGATATTGATCACATTGTCCTGAAATTTTGTTCATAGATAGATCAGATTCATTCTTTGTACTGCTGCTTATTGGTTGAAATGTGGAACAGACTACAGCAATATGAATGCAAAAGGCTTGTAAACACCAATTTTCAACAAGATTTAATTCCACGTTTAATGAAAACTTTCATCACTCTTGAGACATGGAAACCCAACTGCTAGACTGTAAGCAAGCTGGACTTACATTAGGATTCAGGATACTCAATAGGAAGTGGCAGGAATAAAAATACAGATGGTCCCTGAGTTACGATGGTTTGACTTATGATTTTTAAATTTTACAATGACAATAGTGATAGAACAAAATTGTAAAAATATTTTAAGTTTCTCACAGCAGACAAGCGTAACACTGTATGCGGTACGATATGTTGGGACGCTGCAGGGATGCACACATCTCCCGCCTTGTGAGATGCCTCACACCCACCAGTGATCGACAGAGCTCAGTTGTCTCACTGTTAGAGTGCATATATATTTTTAAAAGCGTGTATGTATTTTATCTTGACTTACAATATTCAAGTTATTATGGGGTCATAGGAATGCATCTCCATCGTAAGTCCAGGGCTTCCTGCATTCTCTCTCCGTGTATACATGCAAATTGAAACAGGATTTACAAACAATTTGATTTACAGAGGTGAAGATGATGCACTGGAGCAGTTTATTCAACTGTTAATATATTGGAGAGGAAGAAAGCTTCGTTGTCACAGAAGGCATCTGAGTATTTTGCAATTGTCTTTGCAGACCACTTTTCTTAGTCATGTAGATGTCTATGTATTATTCAGAAGAAAATGTCCCATTCTTAGACTATAAGATATGAATTCTATAAGGATACATTTACTTCCTGTACAGAGTATGGAAAAACGGGAACCTTCCTGAATCTTCATCATTAAAGTGAAACCTGTTTTGGTTATCACAGTGGATGGAAAGACATGAGAATAGGGACAAGTGCATTTTCAAACAGAACCGCAAGATGACTTGGGCCTTGAAATACTAGGACTGTGCAGTTTTAAATTATATTTGCGTGAATTTATATTTTAAATTATATATATACACGTGTGAGAGCAGCATTGTCACAGCTCATGGTCACCCAGGAAATGCAGTGTATCGTTGTGCTTTTTTTAATTTGTTTTTCCCTGGTTAGCCCAAATAAAAGAAATTATCATCTGGCAAATCAATAATTAATACCAATAAAATTTGTGCCAGAGGAATTGTGACATTGCCTTGAAGAGCAATTCATCCACTCATGTCTTTGAACTTGAAGAAGAATTCCAACCAAAAATACTTCAGTACTACATAAAAGTACTATTACTTTGTTATTTTACACCTCTGCTGTATTCTAGTATCTGCTCAGTAGAACAAAATAAATAAAATACATCCAAAATGTCATAAAGATCCTAGCTCTGCAGAGAAACCTCCAAACAAGGCATAAATTCCTTCTATGTTAGATTCCAATCTATTACAATGGGTTCATATTTTTCTGTTCAAACTACCTAGTTAATTCATACACTTTATGTCTCCTTACAAAAAGTTTCAGGTCTCAGTTCCTGCATTGGATACAAAATGCCCAGAAATAATTATGCCACTCTCCTTTTAACACATTTTCAAGGTGCTTTAGGCTACAAACTACTTCTACTTCCATGAGAGGCTGAAGTTAATGACATGCCAGCATTTGATGACTGATTCCAGGAAAGAGGAGGAGTTTGAGAAGAAACTCGTGTGCAATGTTTGTGAGTTGTCCAAATCCAGAGCATTCAAGACGAATGTTGCTGTCAGCTAGCCTGTTTGTTTCATGCTAGTCAGTACAGACTACGTTCACCTGCACCCCTTTACAAAAAGCTTATTCTCCATTACACTGGCTACATTAAGCTCTTGCAACATATTAACCTTGGCACTTACTGCCTCCTGTTACTGTCTCACCACCAGATTTTGCACACTTTCCATGCCTCCCTTATGAAATCTGTCATTTAAAACCCTGGAAATCTTTCACCTTGCCAGGGTCCCTGGGCAGTAATGTGGCATGGTGGTTAGCACTGTCGCCGTGCACCTCCAGGCCTGGGGTTCATTTCCCACCTTAGGTCTGTGTGCGTGGAGTTTGAATGTTCTCCCTGTGCTTTGTCAGTTTTCTCCAGGTTCTCCAATTCCCTCCCACAGTCCAAAGACATACAGGTTAGGTTGAATGATTTCTCCAAATTGCCCATAGGGTGTGCTGGTGTTTGTGCCGTGCGGTGGTTTGGCAGCCCGCCCTGGGTGTCCCCTGCTCTGTTCTTTATGTCTCCTGGGATGGGCTCCAGGCGTCCCACGACCCTTAACAGGATGAAACGGTATAGAGATGAGTGATGACAGTATCCCCACTGCCTCCTTTCCATTTGGATGATAGAGATGATAACTCTATCCATGCTTCACAAGAGGGTTATGTAAAATATCTAGTGGAGAAAGGTATAGTCTCAATAAATTCAGCTCTATGCCCTTCGATCGATTCATCACAGTGCATAATCATAGTTATAAAAAATCCCTGTTACTTCACAAAACTAGAATTCCTTCCCTCTCATTTATTCAGTTCCATTCATTTACATGGTCCAGTTTTTTTCTCTTTATAACATCTCCCCAGAGAAGAGAGTGAAAACCATTTAGTTTGATTTCAGCACTGTTTGAAAACCACAAATAAAATTGTAACTAACAAACTGTACACTCTCCATCTAGCATAAGCCTAATGAAGATAAATATTAACAAATGGTGTCTGTAGCCATAATGACTGATTCTTTGTGGTAGCAGAGGTTTGTCAGGCAGCTCCTGAAGACTTTTAAATTATTGTCAAATGTGGTATGTCTCACTAAAGTCAGTTTCTTTAATTTGAAAATAGCAGATCTGCACACGTTGTGCTCTAGCCCAGGAACCAGAGAATATCACTCTGAATTACAGTAGGATCAAAGTTATGCACTATATATATGCTTGTATGTATTACCTGAACAAACTGCTATTAGTTTTTGGTCATATAAACATACATGATAACTCTATCCATTACATTTAGCAGACTGTTTTATCCAAAAGCCTTACAACGTTTTGTATACATGTTACAATGAGCTAGTGCTGAGTGTCTTGCTCAAGGACACACCTGGCGGCTGGGCTGGGATTCGAAGCAGCAGAATTCCACAGGCCAGCCTGATGTTCTACCCATTGAGCCACCACACTTTGCACAATAGATATGCTGCATCTGTTGAGGGGGGGATAATAATAAGCTTATTCAGTTGTAATGCCATAATTCCTATACAACAGCCACATCTATGTTATGTCTTTGCAGTCTCATCCTTTGAGTCTGGTCAGGCTAAATGCTCTGTTACTATTATCACAGAGGTGTATGTCCAATAGAGAAAAATCTGAAAAATTTATTATCCATGCACACTAATACCAGAAACGCATATCAGTCTAGGAGACATTCAAGAGTCAACGAGGTAATAAAGCAGAATTCAATAAAAATAAGGTTGTCTGAAGGAACCCATCAAAAAGACTTAATGTGCTTGTTTAAAGTCCGCCATATATTGCTAAGGCATAAAACAATCCGAGTGATGAGGGGCTCTCAAGATGAGCATGATATGAGCCCGACAGATCATTTACTGCCCCTGCAGAGCCGTCTTGGGCCCCAATTAGTTTGGTTTCATTGCAAGATAGAAACAGGTCCCAACAGACCCACAACAGGCCAGTTTTGCAGCCTCTCTCCAATCACAATGCTCATCTTCTAGGCCAATGAGGGTGTGGTATGGGGGCTCCTCTAGCCCTAATTAAGTGTGTGTCCTGGCAAAAGATGAAGGGCAATTTGATGGAACAGGCTAATTCTGGGCCAGACGCTGGTCCAGAGAGATTCAAGAGAGCGCTCAGCTCCCAGCAGCATGCTAATAATGAAAAAAGCAAGTTTCCATTTGCTGAGACAGAGACAGGTGCTTGAAGACAGGGCCACTGATGCACGTGTACTTTCTCGTTTAGTCTGAACAAGACTGTATAAAAGTTATGCCTCCTAAATCACAGCACTCTTATTGGCTTACCGGCTTCATCCAAGCAACGCCTGACTGTAAAAGCTGAGCAAGACATTTAAACACATCCGCACCGACCTTGTCAGCACATTTTGACTCATCTTCATTTTATGGCTCTCAGGAGGAAGAGAAAAGATTATTTAATGGGAGCAGCAATACTGAAGAGTCCCATTGTCAAACCACCACCTAAGTGGGAGGTAGTGCACAAAGGGGCTTTATGGTGTGTCCACACTAAGAATTTAATATTTATATACCGTCGGTATCTTGTAGATATCGAAGGTGGGGATTTCAGCTTCGGGCTTGCTATAGCGAAGCACTACTGGAAGACCTTGGGTTGAATAGCACTCAGATCGGTTAACATTCAGCTTAAGGGAAGCAGCTTCAGCACTGGAGACTCAGCGCTGGCAAACTGTTTTGACAGAAGACAAGCAAAGTTTAAAGGCTGGATGTTTTGGAGATATCAGTGAGATTTTGGAGGCCACAATTATTATAGAAAGAGGAAGATAAATGCTGTCTCTTAGACAAAACAAAGCTGCTAGTGTGAAAGCGTTTTTATTTATGGTTCATTCCTGCTTTCCTGTCATGTCAGATCTAAATCTAATGATCAACATTATATTTGTCCAGTGATTTTAACATTCACACCACCCCACCCCAACCATCCATCCATTATCTGAACCGCTTATTCCCGGTGAGGGTCACGGGGAAGCCTGGAGCCCATCCCAGAGCACATAGGGCGCAGGGCAGGGGACACCCAGGGCGGGGCGCCAACACACCTCAGCCACCCTAACCAGTGTTTGCAAAATAACAAAATGATTTTATTCATTAATAACCCCCGTCTTTATTGTCTAGTCTCACTGAATTTATAAATACAGTGCCCCCTCCTGCCCAGCTGTGCAAAAGGTAATTTGATGAACATTACTTCATTTATCACTGTTCTATTTGAATGGCAGGATGTATAGGCTGCATATAAACATTAGTGATCTGTTACCATCTGTTTCTAACCAGGCTGATTGTACTCAGGGACTGTCCTGGAGTTTGCCATTATGATACTAAGGGAGTTGTTGTGTTATTCTGGCTCTCTTTATCGCTCTTATAAGCACTCGCACATTTTAATTGCCCATCAGTCACACATTTTCATTTGCACTTTCATCTCATAAGATGTGTCCGCTGAGAGTGTATTTCGTATTCAAAACACCGTCTATACGAATGCTTCTGATTACTACTTAAAAAACCAGTCACCACGATATGAAGGCAGTTCAGTAGAAGGACACAGTATAAGAGGGGATAAACATTGGACAAGTGGCTGGTTTGTCCCAGGTCAGTCACACTTTGACATGATTAAGAAAAACATGGGGCTCTGCTGGACCACCAGTTTTTGGACACTTTACATTATATTTTACATTTTATTCATTCAGCAGATGCCTTTGTCCATAGCGACTTACAATAAATAAGAGCACACATGCATGTCACGAACTAGGTCAAACAGGTTTACCAGTTTTCAGCAGGGGTGCACCCAGTCTCTTCCCATTAGCGGACCGCGGAGAACAGCAGGGGACATAGCTCTTGAACTTTTTGACTTGAAGAGGAATCACAGCCAAGCATACAGAGATGATGCACTAAGGGATCAACATTGATTCAGAAGACCCACACACACAACTCAGGAAGTGGGCGATAACAGTGTGTACTTCCACACAATCATTCACATTCCCTGAATTTTATTAAATGGTACATGCAAACCCAAGCATTTTCTTCTTAGTACAAATTTAGAGTGTGGTAAGTTTATCATATTACAAGGGTGTTATACTTCTTAGACAAGCAATCATGACTAACTCCAGGATTTGATGACCCTTCCCCATCTTACTTGTAGATAAGTCTGTATATAAATCCACTTACATGATTCTATCTCTCCTTATACTAGATTGTAATAACCATGGTTCTCCAGCACTTCACTTTAAGCACTGTTATGCGGGACCACGTGACCTTAATCAGCTCAGTGCTCTTTAACATCATAGTTCTTGACACATTTCAGAATTGATTTTTAACTCTTTAAATACTGTTTATTCAGATATTTAAACAGACAATTTATTTTATATCTTGAGAATGCACCCACTGTCATTTGTGCAATCAATAGAACACATTTGAAATTAATGGTAAATGATAACATTTTACTTTCCAGAAAGCTGATTGGTGGAAAGATAAAAAAATGTGTCCGTTATTTAATGGAATGCAAGCATGCTTCCTTGTTCACCTCATCCCCTTTTATTTACCTTTTTTATCACACCAGACCACTGTCTTGCTGGAAAGTGGTGCTCTTGCCTACTTCTCTTAATACAGAAAATAGAACACATGCAAACCTGAAGAAAAATAAACACTTATTCCCTTCCAAAATCTCTTTAGCTACGTGCCTCCCCCTCTGTTTCTTTTCTTTTTGGCTCTTTTTTTCTTTTCCTTCAAACCTCTCTGACTCCTACTCTTATATATGTATCATCCATGTCCTTCTCTATTCCTTTCACTTCCTAACTTCCCCCATCTCTTCATCTGATTTCCTTTTGCTTCTCTGCTGTTTTTCTTGCTCATTCTTTCTGCCTATCTTTCATTTCCGCTCTTTTTGTGGCTATTTGTGTTTCTCTCTTCCTCTCCCTCTTCTTTTCTCTTTCCCCCCTCTGTTGCTTTTCCTCTTCCTCCCGATCTCTTTCTTCTCTCCCCCTCCCCTTGTCTTTCTCCATGGCAGCCCCCATGCTGAATCGGACTGCCCATTAGGCTTTTGCGGTGCTTTGATCCCTGTCGTAGCCCTCTCCCTTCGTTAAGCAGAGCAGCCGTACTGGTTAGCATTTACACTTTTGCTTCCTGACGCAGGCGATGGGCAAAGACAGGGCCAGCCACAGCCACAATGGAAAGGAAGTTTCCTGCCAGCTCTGTCAGACCCCTCCCCACATGCGCACACACAAACACACACGCACACACACACACACACACACACACACAACCCTGCCCCCACAAGCTGTGCTGAGGGTGTACACAGCACTCTGTGTTCCTGTATGTCTATCTGTCGGTACACTGCTATCTTTCCTCCTGTATATTACATATGCATACACACCTCATTTACTTCCTTCCTCCTAAGTAAAACGTTGTGCCTTTCTCCACTTAAAACTTCTATAACACACTTTTACCTCCACATGATGTACAAACTGTCTTGGAATGTGGGCTTGCTTGTAATTGTCCAGATTTTGTTGGGCTTTTTTGGGTCCAATTAAAGCTGTATTTAAGTGTTGAGCACCTGCTTCTCAGCCTGTGGCTGTCAGCCTTTTCCACTCACATGACAGAGGATACCTCAGAAAGACTGTTCTATAACAAGACCCGGCTCTGTCTCTGTCTTTGCTGACGAATTCTAGCGAAGATCTGCGCTCCCCATCGCTGCTCTCATACATATTCATGAGGAAGACAGCCCGGAACGTATTTTTGGCTCTGAATGATTGCTAGTTACTACCATTCTGAGTGCTGAAGATCGGGTCTTGTTTAAATACCAACAAACCTTTAAATTTAACAATCTGGAGCCAAAACTATTTATGTAAAGAATGTGATTTAGACATGAACAGTATGCTACAATGCTTGCTTACTGTTACGGGAAGACAGGATGGGGACCTGACTATAGCGTGACAGTTACAGAGGGATTTGATGAGGCAAAAGCTTCATACTTTGGAAGAACAGCAGAGGCTATAGACACAGAACTACAACATGGGATTTCACTAGATGCAGGTTTGTGTGAGAGCAGTACGTGCACAGACCTGAAACATTTACACTTGTTGGCACTGACTTGGCTTCTTTAGGTGTTGCATCTTTGTTACAATCTTTGTTATAATTTTCTGATTTTAGTAGGCTTCAAAATAGCTCGTTTTTATCATTCCATATTGTCTTCTGTGGTGGGTTGGCGCCCTTCCCAGGATGTACCCTGCCCTGCGCCCTGTGCCTCCTGGAATGGGCTCCAGACTTCCTGCGACCCTGAATTGGATAAGGCGGTTTAGCGAATAGGTGGATGGATGGATGGTTTTGTCTTGTCCATCATTAGTGAAACTGCAGACCCAGTTAAATTTATTGCAGTTATCTGAATAGTCATGAAGGGTAAGGGATGGTTCCAGCCACCACACTACACATCTCTACCCTCCAAACCGCTCCCCATGACTAGTGTGCCAATATGTGTGTTTACACACATCTCACTGGGTAGTCGCTTCATGATACAGTCCAAGTGCATTTGAGCATCAAGCAGTTGCACTGAACTGCCAAAATCTGAATGGACAAATACCCCAGCACTCAAATACATGTGCTCACATGCATGCAATAAAATGCAAATACATATACTAATTTGGGTATACACTTACACAGAGATGTGCATATTTTAATAAAGATAAATACACTTTCGCCCGCTTCATACACACACAAACAAACACACACACACACACACGCACACACACACATGCTCACACACACACACACACACACACACACACACACACACACACACACACACACACAAACAGTGTTCAGTGGTCAGCATGCCCAGCATGTTTATCCTCCTCTGATACATTCTCCTCACAGGCCATGCTCTGCTGGCCTCCGCCCTACAGAAATGTCACGTTAGACAGACCTCAGAGCCCCAGAGGCAACCTGTCCTGCCCTGTTTCTCACACTTACACTGAACGCTGCTGCCATTCTGTCAGCCTGATGTTTTATTATTTTTTTATTTTATCATTTATCTATTTTTGTTTATTACTCTTCTATTCTGCCCATAAATGATTGTACTGGTTCAGAAGTTAGGATTTTGTTTTAATTTCAGTCATATCCCTATTACAGCATATAATTTTTTCACAGTGTCTAACATTTATTTTTGCTTTTTATGAATAATATAAAGAATGTTATCCTTTTCGATTCGGAGGTGTTCTGTAATTAGTTTCTGAGTAACGTCTAGAAGGTGAATATTATTTCCTAGAATGTGTTCACCAATACTATTCAGCATCTAAGTACCCATGATCCTCTGATAAAATTAGGACTTGAGTTTACCTTCAATCACAGCACAGTTATTCAGACTGGATTTCCCTTGCATTTAATGAGGAGATGGTGCTGTGAACTGAAAGGGCATGTTAAAAGACAAAATCCTTAACAGCATTTCTAATTAATGAACAGATTTCTGCTGCAGTGCTTTCCTTTGATCCTCACATTGATTAAGGATGGAAATCGGAGTGCTTTAAATGGTGTAGCGCCACAAAGGCTAAAGTGCAAGCTGGTAATTTGGGATCACATTTTAACAGCACCTTTAACAGCACCTGTTAAAATGTGATCCCAAATATATGCAGTATATCTCCACTGGAATATGTTCAGTTGTTTGTTTTTAAAACAAATTTTAATTGGACACAATCAGCTCCAACCACCTTTTAAGCGGGAAACTGACTAAAACCAGTTAATACTTTACAGTAGCATGGATGACTGAGAAGAAAAAGAATGTTACAGGTAGTAAATGTTATTCCCCATCTTCCATCCCATCCATGCCTGTTATTCTCTTTGTGTAGCTCAATATCTTTTTTAATCAGGTTCACGTGAAAACACAAGTGTACACTATAGGGTGACAATAAAAAAATAAAAACATCTTTCAGATTCTTCCTGGATTGCTCATCCTATCATCTTTTGTTTTGCCTCCATTGTAGAATAGAAATATGGAACTTGTCATAAAAAGAATTAGCTGACATTTTGACGAAAAGGCCATCTCAAGAGCATGAATGGCAGATTGCTTAAACATGGCCTACCTCGACAGGGACGAGTTAACCCTGTGGAAACCGATACAGGTGAGTAAATGTAGATGTATGTGGTGGTTAGACAGTGTCAATTGTGTTTAATGGTGAGGGAGTAAGAAGTGTCTCTTCATGAATGGAAGTGTGAAGTGCCGCTGAGGGCCATGTCTGTGGGATGCGATAAGACAGGCCTGCATGGCTGCTGAGTGACTCTGCTTCAGTCTCAATCACATTAAAGCGCTTGTACACAGGCGGAAAATAAACCCGCGCTGAGGCGAACCTGGGAAACACAATTAGAGCCCACCTGTGGAAACTAATGAGGGCTTTGTCTCTCCTTCATATGATTTAATAGGTCTTTTGGAGCCCTGGAATTCACCAGACTCTGACCTCATATCTGGAAATTAAACCTCGGGAAAGTGATTAGTTGGACATCTGAAAAATGTGCCCGTCAGGCTGGTAGGTGCCTGCAGATCCAAATGAACCATTTCCGTGGGTGACAGCAAGCCCTTCTAAGCTCCCAGTTCACTAAGGAAAATCAATTAGCTTTAAGACAGAGGCGACTCCATAAACTAGTTCAATCTGGCTTCACCGTTAAGGTATTATCTCTGGATTTGATTGCCCCTAATCTGGCATTGTCAGTCAAAGAAAACATTAAGTGCATTCTCAAACATGCTGTCTACTCAGCTAACCTTAAATCAAGTACAAAACCAACCCACCTTCATGATATCTACAATTTTACACAATTTTATTTATCAAGCTGTGGTGCGGTCTCTTCTTCAGACAGACATTTTTATGAAAATAGCATATTCTGTCAATCAAGGCAAAATCGCTTCTATTCAAAATATCTGTTTGGTCATTATTCTTAATCGGTATGATATTTGGAGTTGTATTTAAGCCACTTCACCCTGTTGATACTGCACAATGACTAAACAAATACATCTGTCCTTCTGCAATTACATACGAGTTTGTCAGGTTTTTATTACTGTTTTTTTTTTTTACGAACAACAACAAAATCACCAAAAGGGGAGTGTATTCATCTGTGCTTTTCTTCTATGGTTTTCAGCTCATCAAACCCAAGTTTCTCCTAATTATAAGCGTTGAGGCAAAAAAGTGCACAATTACCATATTTCTGACGTCCCTCCCTTTCTTTGCATTATGCAAATGCTTTTAATTGCCCCATCAAGCGATGACAGCTCACGATTGCATGCAGTCTATATGGCAGACTTGTCAATGAAAATGGGGTGCGCAGAGGCTGAGATCGGGGAAGCTTCCTCACACTTGATTGTGCACAGCATGCTGGGTAATTTCAACTCGTCACTATTGCTGGAAGGGGAGCAGCCTCGCTGTTTCATGCCAAATGTGGCCAAAGCTGTGTAATTACCTTTGATTCCTCCATTCCTTCTTTGTTCTTTTACATTTTGTAATGGAAATTCCACTCAGAAACTTTGGTTGTACTTTTAAACTTGTATGTCTCCCATAAGGTGTATTGCATAACGTATCCATATCAAACACAGAGACATCTATGTCTGCCAAAGTGCTTGTTACCACTGTAAGGATTGGCTTCGATCTGAATTTAAAGGTAATTTTAATGGAAATTCAAATGGAGATGGTGTTTCGTTTTTAAGGCAATCTTTCCTTAAACATGTTTTTAGCTTCTTTCTAGCACACCTTTTGCAAGCATTCACTCACACCTGCACTTACCTGTGTCTTAAACAACAGCCACAACAGGTATATATAGTACCTGATGGCATATTCACAATTATTTTGAGATTTTTTGCTCCTTTTGTGTTGGTAGAAAAGTGACTCAATCATTATTTTTGTTGCATCATGCATTGGTTTCAATTCGGTGGCTATTGGTATTGTGTATGAATTTTCCCTATTCTACCACTGTGTGGAGATTTCCACTGGGCAGTTCCATTGTACAAAGATATGCTGGTCAGGTGGGTTTGGATTTGTCTTTTCTTAGTGTGTGTCTGTGTGTCATGAATAGCGAGGTGAGGCAAGGTGAAGTCCAAGCACAAAAGGGAGGTTTATTACAAAGCAAAAACAAGGGAACAAGGAACACAGGGCATAAACTAGGCTTTAGGCTAACATACAACATCTATACACAACACTACAATATCCGGCAAAAGGCTAACAGACACTGAGAGCTTAAATAAGAACAAAAAAGGAAATGGAACACACTAATGACATTACCACAATGACTCAGCAAAGAGACACAAGGAAGGGCGACACCTACAGGACACCAGGAAACATGACAGGCCAGGACATGACTGTGTGATTGCGTGTGTGTGTGTGTGTGTGTGTGTGTGTGCATATGCGTGTGCGTGCATGTCTGCACATACACTATATGACATGTTGGCCTCCTGTCCTTTGTGTACTATTTTTATGCACATTGCTGCTTGTGATAAGTTCCAGGGCATCCTGTCCCTGTTTGGGGTAAGTGTCTGTGAAATGAATGAGTTTTTCATTTGTGCTTTGTGGATGCCAGTAAACAGCAGAAGGCTGGAGATGTTATTGAACAGGCAGCTCAGCCTGAGTTTTCAATTGTGGACATGGTGGCTTTTATATTTTATTAATTATAGGAAACCATCTGAATCCAATATAAGCCATGTAAGAATATGAAAAGTATGAAAAAAATTTATAAATTACCTTTATGGTAGTGAGCAGGAGAGCCGAGGGAGCTGCTTCAAGCCATATGACATCAAAAACACCATCAAAACATTAGTGTAATCCGTGAAACACAGCCCTCATTAACACACAGGTATAAGCCATGAGAGACAGCAAAAAAGTGTCATCAGCAGACAGGTATAAGCCACAAAAGACAGCCTAAAGGAGTTGTCAACACGTTGGTATAAGCTATGAAAGAAAGCCCAAAGGCATAGTCAACACACAGGTATAAGCCATAAGAGACACCACAAAGGCATTGTAAACTAATTGGTACAAGCTATGAGAGACATCCTAAAGACATTGTCAACTCAGTGTACAAGCCATGAAAGACAGCCTAAAGACATTGTCAACACAGTGTACAAGCCATGAGAGACAGCCTAAAGGCATTGTCAACACAGTGTACAAGCCATGAGAGACAGTCTAAAGGCATTGTCAAAGCATTGGTACAAGCCATGAAAGGCAGCCTAAAGGCATTGTGAACATAGTGTAGAAGCCATGAGAGACAGCCTAAAGGCATTTTCAACACACTGACCCTCCATTGCAGAAAAAGCTCTGACCAATTTGTCACCCTTGACAAGAATTTAGTTACTTTAATTTAAAAATTTTTCTTCCTCCCTCATTTGCGGTGCCAGTGGCACCCCTATGGACAAACAGCAACCCTAGCATTTGTCTATACATCTTATGCCTAAAGCCAGCTCTGCTCCATTACATCACAGACCACATATCTCTACCACAGTATCCAAAGAGGAGGGTCTCCTCTGCAAAAATTCAGCTAGGGTTTGGGAAAAGGTAAGACAGGCATGTGACCAATTGCAGGAAAGATTAGTTGGAGAAGTAAACTGGCACAGGCTTACTGAAAATTGTGCATTGGAATGATTATATTGCTATGTTTATAAAAAGCTTATAGACATTTGTTCATGAATTGATTCCTACTACATCCTCCAATGAATATCCTGTAAAGACGGAAGAACAAGGAAACACCACACACACACACACACACACACACACACACACACACACACACGCCACCATCACCACCACCCTGTGTTACTTTGAACAAAGCTGAAGAACTGAATTTAGCTAAAGGCCAGAGCTTTCCAGAAAAGGGGAATGGTCACACTACTTTTCAATGGTGTGGCCCCCAACTACCCCTTCCCCTCAGCTGCACACAGTTAATTGGATTCAAAGTGAATATCCCACTTTCTTCAGTACTGAGGAGGTTGTGCCCTGACAGGGGTCATGCTTTTTCGTACCGTGGGCTCACAGCCCAACAGCCTGCTGATAATGGCCATGGTGACATTGCGATGCAGGAAGATTAGACCACGGCTAACTACGTTGTGTTGCTAGGAGACATGTGACTGGCACGCATTATGTCTGTCTGTTGTGCTTGCCGTTATGGACAGCACAGTCACACTTTCCCTGAATGCAGCCCTTTATTCACCCATTCATATGTCTGCTTAATTCATTCCTTCACTCTGTCACTCTTTGATCAATGTCTCTCACCTAATTCTACACTCTTCCTTATACATGCCCCACACAGTCACATGGTTCCTGTTACCTGCCCAAGCATTTTCTTCTTCATTCTCCCTACACTCTAATGAAGCTAGCCTTTCTTCTTCCACCTTTCCATTCTGAGATCTGACAGCTCTGGTGTGTTTTTTATGTGCCCCACTCATTGGCTGGAGATTCCTCTCAGAGGGAATATAAAATCCTTCAAGCAATGTGAAGTTACAACTTCATTACCATGATGGTCCGCTCAGGGCCAGGAGGCTGAATGGTGAGGGGTGGCATGATGGACTCAGCAGAAGCTAAATGCAGGTTCCTAATTGGCTCAGGCATCAAGTATGTGTGGGGAGGGCTGTAATATCCCCTAGCCATCACCCTCCCAGCAGTACATTTGCATTACGCATCTTGAGAAAATTCCAGAAGGCTATGACAAAATGCTCTTAATTTGTTTCAGTAAATTATCAAAACCATTAAATAGACTCTGAGCCTTACTTTAGGGTCTTACAAAGTTGGGCTGAGTCCAGTTGTCAAGGAAAACAAAACTTGGATATGATCTTTCATGACTTGCTATGCAGTTTCACTTTGTAAATGTTTAATTGTCATTATTTTTTACAAAAAAAAAATGTTTTCATATGTGATACACCAAAGCCTGAAGCCCTATTACAGTCCCAGACTTCTGCAAGGATTGCTATTAGCAACAGGTCACCATTAGCAACAGGCCAACCATTGCCCTGCTAATAGGTCCATCTCTGTAAATGCTCACCAGATTGTTGCCTGAGACCACAACAGGGAGCATGCTGAGCTTCTTAGACTTGGCTGGACTAAATTAGCTTTTATTTCTATCTTTCCAAGCCCCATGCTCAAAAATTAAAAAAACAAAACAACTTTCCTTGCGTTCATCAGAATCACATCCCGCTGGATGTAAATTACTCCTCCATTAGCATCCCGCAATCGGCCCGGTGAGCGGGTGCCATTTTTGTTTTGATTCAATCATTACTTCAATCAGAGGCTAAATGCTCTGGTTTTGCTCTGAGAACCATAAATCATCGTCCAGCGGGGTGCCGGTGCATTATTTATCAAGTTCTTTCAGTGCAGCACAGCTGTGTCGTGGGTACATTCCCCGAGTGCACTAGCAGGGAGTGCACTAGCAGGGAGTGCACTCGCGAAGAGGTCAAACACGGAAGTCAGCATAAGGGTCCACAAAAACTCAACTCTCATTCCAAAAGAAAGAAGCCACAGCTTGTTCTGAAGTGATCTGGCACATAAGTATTACGACTCACTCAGAGGAGAGTCACATCTGGGACACTAAGCATTCTGGGAATTTTCCCAGATCACCTGCAAACTGGTCACACATTTGATGCATCTTGGGAAAAACACAGTAACATGTCAGCTGTAAGTTAGGGTCAAATGAGACAGTATGACAACTCATATGGAATAAATACAGTAACATTTATTTAATGCTAATGTTTTTGAAATTATTATGAAATTATATATATATATATATATATATATAATCTGCTTGTACTTGACACGATCGCCTCTCCTTTAGACGCTACACCTAGAACATGGACTGTAGGGGAAAGAAAAACAAACAAAACAAGAACTGAAACAATCAAGCAAACCAGCAAGAACGTTGCGCACAAGGTCAGCACACGCAAAGTGACCTCAACACCAAGCAACACCACAGTGAAACACCAAACCTAATAAGACTGACAGGAGGCATAGAGAAGGTGAAAACACTGGACAAAGACAAACAAGGAAGTAGAAAGGAGGGGGGTGTGGCCAGATAATGAAGACATCAGGGAAAACCATCACAGCAAGCCTATGGGGGGTAACCATATACAGTATAATGTTTTATAATCTGCTTCAGAGTTATAGGATAACTGGAATTTTGAAGGGTCAGATGAGGTCATAATCCCATTTTCAGGTGTGATGGTAACAATGTTTGAATGGATTTTTCTATGTGTTCTGCTTAGTGACGCACTGGCCTTCGAAACCTTTGTATTTTTGTGGACATTTCATTCTTTAAAAATGCCGTATTTCCTTTAATACCAGTTTCTATTAGCAACTAAAGTTTAATGTCTCTTCTAAATATTTTAGAATATCGGCTCAAAATCACGTCCTTTGGATTTCTTTTGTTCTTAAAATTGTTTTTTATTCTCCTTTTTAAATTTTTGTGCTATGAGGCTGCAAGACCATCCTGCCTCTCAAAACACAGAGCTCTGCTTCTCTGAGATCTGATTCATGCCCTGGTTTCACACTGCAAGTCCCAGCTAAACACAAACACACTCAGAGGTACTAGTGCACTGCCACGTGCCGCTGAAAAGTGTGACACCCCAGCCTATTTTAACCCTCCCCCTGTGTGATTCCATTTTGAAATCAGCGAGTGAAGTTACTAAGATCCAGTCAGTGGTTTCGTTCTATTTCAGAGCCATCAGTGGTCTCAGTGGTCTCTGAGATTAAATCTCTTATTTCCAACGCTGGCCACAGCTATCTGGAGACCACCGCTAGCTAACGGAGACATATCATAGCAAACAGAGTCAGAAACAGATGAGCTTTAACCATTACTCTTAGAAAGATCAAACTCTACTGAGTCAATTAACAGGAAGAAGCAGTTTTGGAAAAGTCATAACATTTTGCCTGACTTAATTTTACTTTATATTATGTCAGTGTTTTTAAATTATTTATGTGTCCTTCTTAAAATCTTGATGAGCACCTAAAAGGCATTATTTCTAAAAATGATGTTCCCTTTAACATCACTTTAAAGTGGGATTTTCCGTAGGTTATTTGTACACTGGTCTTTTGACTGTACATGAGTGACCTGATAAGATGTTGATGAAAATAAGACAATAAGACACTTATTCTGATTAAAAAATTCAAATTGGTATGGTATAGAGAATGGATGGATGGATGTATGGAACGGCACTTGGTTTGGGGCTGGAAAATCTGACACAACTGCTAAAAAAAAATTATTTTAATGACAGGACACTCCTGCGTTTTTGACCAATTTGAACTTTTCAAACACAGCACATTAAATCTGGAATAAATGTTTGCTGTGACAATGTAGGGTGGCAATGGTGGCATGGTGGTTAGCGCCATTGCTTCGCACTTTATGGCCTGGGGCTTGATTTCTGCCTCAGGTCTGTGTGCGTGGAGTTTGCATGTTCTCCCTGTGCTTAGTGGGTGTTCTCTGGGTTCTCTGGTTTCCTCCCGCAGTCCAAAGACATGCAGGTTAGGTTGGCTGGTGTCTTCAAATTGCCTGTAGTGTGCCCTGTGGTGTGTTGGCACCCTGCCCTGGGTGTTCCTGCGCCCTGTTCCTCCTGGGATGGGCTCCAGGCTTCCTGCAACCCTGAATTGGAACTGTTAGAGAATGGATGGATGTGACAATGTATTCTCACATTTGCACCTTTCCAAGCAATGTCTGAGCTCCGTTCATCCATTCCTCTGCAAAACATTCATTTAATCATATAAAGGGAGAACCGGTCTTGCATTCTGGATCTGGTCCTGTTCTTCTTCCCAAGTGTGGCGTCTCTGCTGGTTCTTGAGCTGCATCCTGTCACTTAATTTCAAATGGAGGCAGCCCCTGGGATGGAGGGTGGGAATTCTATTCTGCCTGCGGCCCAGCCTGCTAGTCCTGCGGAACAGTCTGTGCCAAGATCAGGAGCATGCATTACTGCAGACCTGGGGCCTGCACGAAGGGGGTCTTACTGTAATCCTGCTTCGGCACCTTGTAAGCCCCCCAGCCGACTCTCTTTTCCCTCTGATTCTCACGTCAGCGTGCAGGTAGCAGATTTTAATGCAGTCTATCATTAGCATTCCGTCTCCCTTTCCACTGTTGCTTTGTGTCTCCACATCCGCCCCTTCTGCTATTTTTCTCACCACTCTAAACTGAGGCACAAATAATTTCCCTCCCCTGGCTTGAGCATATTGCACCATTCATCATTGTTTAAGCCCCTGTAAAAGTGTAGTCCACCTTCCATGAGCCGTGCCATTCCCCCACCCTCCCTGCTACCTGGAAATGGATTAAATCCACAAAAAATGACTGTTGTGAGACACACACACACACACACACACACATGCGTTTGTGGAAATGTAGTGTCCCCACCCCCAACTATTCCCCTTGCCTTCCCCACAACAGGGAAGTGAGGGGCTTCGATTCGCTCTCCTGCTCCCTAATCTCCTGGCCTGTTCGAGTGGAGACAGCCCAGTCCACATCATTTGCTTATAGCCTCAGGGAGATTAGCTTACCCTCCTGCAAGAGGAAATGAAACTAGGTTTTTTTTCTGTGTTCAGGGTAAGGGTACAGGGTGTATGCTACCTAAGTGGTGGTAAGCCCTCCTACACCACTCACCCAGCGCTGCTGGTTCCAGGGTGGTAAAATCGATCAGATGCTTGGAGCTGACAGTAAGTCAGTCCATTAAAACCCAAACTGGAAAGACTTTGTGTGTGGCTGATTTAACATTGGATTTGACACAATGTTATCACTCCCATCTTAAGCAATGCTCACATCTGAACAGCTCCATACTGGCCTGTCTGCAGCATATTACAATAATGGGTAACATTTTTCCTTATATATGTATGCATATGTTCTTGTACGTGGGGTGTTCATGTGCTATTTGTGTGCAAAATATCTATTTATTTCAAATCATACTATGTGTGTTTACAGAGAGGTATATGAAATCAATTTGGGCCAATAGTGAGTTAGGCTTTTCTGTTTTCATTCATAATTATACAGTATATTGAATTTTCTACAATATTTTTTTTGTAATTTATTTTGTAAAAAAAATTGATACCCTATTATTTAGTAAGTTTGCACTTGTTCCCTTAACTAACCTGCCTTTATGTAGTCCTGGTGTTCTCTAGTACCTGATCATGCTAATCCTGCCTCCACCCTCTTGGCCTGGAGCTCCCAGGTCATCCCATAAAATCAACAAACAAACACATAAATAAATAAAATGCCTTGTCTGGGTTTATTGCTCTGTGGCTCTCAGTGTTGCAGGCTAATCACTATAGGGCTCTTTGCAGTTAACGAATTCTCCCAATGACCACTGAGGCTGGGCCCCTGAAGTCTGGTGAGCAGAAGGTGCTAATGTGTATGAATAATGCAGGAGAGCCAGTGACGGAGCTGGAGAGCATCACAGGGATTCAGTGAAAGGACAAGAAAATGTGTTTGCTATTCTCCTCCTCTCCAGCATGACACAATTTAATTTACAAGTTTTTTTACAGCATCTGAATTTGAACCACAAGCTTTTACAGTGAGTAGGAACAGTTCTTTGGTCCATTGCCTCTTCATAGTCCTGTGCCCATGCCGTACGCTTCACCTAGTCTAAGTGGCTCCTTGGTTAAACAGTTCGGGTGGGGGTTGGCTGCTGAAAGGAAGCCCATTTAAGATTGGGTCCACGACCTTCTGGCTCTAAACCTGGTGATAGACGTCCTGCCCAAGACCCAGCATGTAAGAGATGTAGCTTCTGTAAACACTCTGTTCTGAGATGCTCTGAAGAAGTAGTCAGAGGTGATGAGGTGTGAAGAAACACATTTGTGTGAAATTTTGTCACTTTGCTTAGGTCTGCAAAGGCTTAATCCAGAAGCAAAAGCAAGCAATACTCAGTTTATACTGATATGAAATTTGACAAGCTTTTATACGTATCCAAAAAGTACACATTCTTGTTAAAGTATTTCCAGATTCAACTGTCCTTAAATGGGCATTGCAGAAATGTGGCATCTGAGCTAACACAGATGGTAGGAAACAGTGCTACAGATTGAATGATACAGCAAAATATAAAATGACTGATTGTGTAAACAGTTATTTAAAGCCTTCTGATTTCTTCTCTCAGCCATAAAAATTTCCCATTTTTTAGGTTTGTTCTTCTCATCAAAAAGTTTTTCTGCTTTCACAGAAGGAACAGATCATAAATGAGTAAACACTACATTTGTAAAAAATCCTGGTAGTTAACTCTTATAGTCTGCAAAACATGTATTTGGCCCCCCTTCCCCACCCCACCCACTCAGCAGTAGTCAAATCAAAAGAAAATGGAACAGAATGTAATGGTATCTTTACGAGTGCTATATAGGGACTGAATGATACATCACTTTACATTTCACCACAGTACTTCCACATTCACCTGTTCAGGCATCACCTGCTCAGGTATCACCTGCTCAGGGGATATCGACAGCCAGTCCCCCACCCAGCCAGCCATCTCTTACGTGGTGAAGACCCACCTGAGCACAAAGAAAGGCAGTCAGCTAGGGAAGATGAGGCCTATGAAGTGACTTCAACAGCTCCTACAGCACGTAACACGCTAGACGCTGTTAGTCACTGAAACAGCAGGAACTGTGAATGAGTAAAGAATGAATAAACACATAAATAAATAAATAAATAAATACAAGCTAGTGACCACCTGAGTGGCGAACTCAGGGGAAGATCAATATGCCAGTCTAGAAGCTCACATCTACAGGGCCACGCTGTCCAAATAAGCAGGTGACAACATCACTGGGCCTCAAACTCTCGTTCCTCTCACATTGCTTTGCACCTCACAGGCATCTACCCAAACAAATCACATCTGCCTTATCACTAACTGTTGGGTCTGAGAATCGCTGGATCTGAGTGAAAATCTTCTCAACATTGTAAAAACAAGCTCTCTGCACAGGATCACACATCATCGTAAGATGACGGCTTTGATTAGCCATTACGGACTGTATCGATATGCGCTCTTTTCTATTGATGCTGATAGTGTTACAAATTAAGTAATGAATGAAACATTGAATTCATGTATTTGCTCATTCATTAAAATTAACATTTCTTGGCTTGACTGCCACGTTGGAATTTAATTTTTCATCTGCTACTACATGGTGGAAAAGGAATATTTTGCCCTGCAGCAGAAATACAGTAAATTCTCACAGAAGAGCCAGTAGCAGGAGGGTGAGGGAAGGCCTTTATCTTCAATCCACCGCTGAAAGAAAAAGAAATCAATGAACAGCAATGGACGTCGTCAGGCTGTGGAGTTATCTGCAGTACCATGCTTACACTATTGGATCCACCATTAACCTCTGAAGCCCGGCAACAGGGAGATAAGGCAGCATTCTGCAGGCAAGTCGACTCACCGCAGCCCGGCTTCTGATCTCTAGGAGGAGAGTACCCCGACAATGCGACGAGAAAGAGAACATGCAGCCACACGGCACCCCTAACACCTTCAGCACCTCTTCCACACGGGACCACACTCTGTGCATGTCCAGGTCTCTGTCAAAAATGCACTTACCCACAATCCCCATGTTCTTGCAGGGAGGGCTGATGCTTTAAATGATGGAGGCTGGCAATGAGAAAGGGAAGAGAAGCAAGCTTGGCTGGCTTCTGAAGAGGTAGGCACCATATCCTCTTTACAGCCTGATTATCCAGCTGCTAAAATTCAACTGAGTGTGTTTGTGAATTTGTGTACAGGTGTGGTTGTGTGGGTGTGTGTTTTATATCAGCATTTAAATGATAGATATACATTTTTATAAGTCAGGGTCTGACCTTTTACAAGAAGTAAAACAAACAAACAAACTTCAAACACATGCATGCATGAGGTAGTACCTTTTAGACAGCTACATTTTGTCCTCAACAGAAGTCTGAATGTAGATTCTTTAAGTGAAAAACAACCACTTGTTCTGAAGACAAGTGCAGACACACACATTAACACACACATGCACGCATGCATACACACAACCACAGACCCACACACACACGTGCACACATTTCCTTTGTATCTTAAAGCAGCAGTCTCTTGATTTTGACTGAGACAAGCTAAGCCTCTCACAATGCCCAGAATAGACCTGTCACTAACTGGCATGCATTGATGGCTCATGACTCGATCAGAGCTGTGGCAGATCTCAGAATTGTCACAAAGTGTGTGAGAAAGACCTCGAAGAGGCTGACTCAAGTCAAGGGGCCTGCGCAGAAACACATCAAGCTCTGCCTGCTTGGTCTGCATCTTTACACCTTCTTTTATTTTGTTGAAATTGTCACATGGGCCTTGAAGAGTAACAAGCTAGTTGGTGGAGCCACGCCCATTCTGCAGCCCATGCAGCATGCTTTGACAAAATCCCAGAGAAAGGCAGAAGATAGGACATCTGTGAAATCAGCCTCGAGCTTGGCTTCCCTTCATTTGCCATAGTGGTGTACTAACAGGCTACATGGAATCATTTTGATGTGACAACCCTGTGGTTTATACTGAAACACTGATCTACAGTGTAAGGGTAGTAATTATGTCGAAGCAGGCTAAAACGAAGAAGCTGCTATACTGAAGAAATAAGCACATAACTTTAGTACTCTTTATGTAAAATGCTCAGAGATATTTGAGATTTTATTTTACCATTATTGTAAAATGCACTGCGCATGCTGCCTGCACACTATTGTGATCATGCAAACATTAAACACGGAGCTACATTGTTCTTGTAACATCCTGAGTTTGGCTCAAAGCAAGAAGATACTTAAAATGACTTTCCCCCTGCAATGTTCTTTTGTGGCACATGCATTAACAGAGATGTATTTGGAGGCGTTGTCAGGTGAGGAAGATGAATCAGAGTACTAATGAAGTAATTTCGCACAATCCTTTTTTAAAGTTACAACACAGAAATGTGATTCATCAGTACATCGCTATCACACTTCCTGCTAAAACAAATTTGAAGTGTTTATCCAAATGACCTAAGAGCTTCAAAAAGTTTTGTATTTTATTGATTTGCTTTCCTTCATCAAGCATTGTCACTGTTTTGAATGATGGATACATAGAAACAATTTATTCTGTGCTGGAAATGTTAATCAATTAAAACAGAGGTCAGACTGTCTTAGGATACTCCATGTTTTTGAGAAAAGAATTTCCGTCTTTGTGCTGCCAGCTTTTGAAACAATAAGGTCCAATAAACAAAAGTTACATTAACACATCAAACCTGAAAAACTGAGTTATGCACGTCAAGACATACAGTTTCTCCTGCAGAAGGTTGTTCATTATCATACAACCAAAATTGTAATGGTGAGTAATTTTAATAAATTAACATTCTGACATTTTCCTGCAGGGAAAGAAATCGCAGAATAAAAAAAAAATGGAATTAGCATTTAATTCACTAAATCACTACCTTATTAAGGGAACTGTGTATGAATGTCATTCATGGTTCGATGGTGTTTTAAAATCTACTACATTTAGAAGTTTTTAATTGGTATGGCAATATTCAGAGGAAAGTGAGCAGGTCATAAAAACCCCGCCCCTGTCAGGAAGTGACGAGCTTGTCGTTGAGGTGACCCGTGTCCGCCAGCGAGGCGATGGCTTCCCGTGGGACGGCGCTAAAGCTCTGTGACAAAGAATGTCTCTCAGCTTGCCAGTTTCTGCAAGACTGGAATCCTGATGCTCCAGCAAAAATCCTATATTTTTACACCTAATTATCCACCTAGACAAGCCTTCCTCTTTGCAGAACGAGGTTCAGCAGAGCTCTGCATGTCTGGTATGCTTGAACAAGCAGGACAATCTAAAACCTCTTCCATTCACATCATGCTTGGCAGGATGTGTCCTGTGATGTTAGCCAAAGCCAGTATTACTTTCTGCTTATAGCACAAGCCAGCACCATGGAGTTTGCTGTCCATATCTCTCAAAATGGAGAAGAGAATTAAGGCTTCTCTTTGACAGAAGACTGACAGCTGTCCCAGTTTTTATGGTGGTCAAGGATCTGTAGGTAAAGGGCTGAAACACTTTCCAGGTATTTACATTCTGATGGGAGCCCTTGAAGTCCACGAGGACTTCCATCACCACCTTACCCTCTGGCACAGAGAAGTCCCTTGAACTCACCCTCATAAGGTTTTTCCAAACAGAGGAAGAAGACGTGACTTGGGAAGCTCGTGGACACTCAGTGGATCTGGGTGGGTCTGTAGGCGTTGAGAAGGATAGGAGACTGAGGCGTTCATGGGCCGTGAGCCCCTGAAACCCTTAATCTCTACTCTGGCCGATTGTGTTTGTGTTGATTTATGAGGGGCTTAAGCAGCCAGACTGCCACTGAAAAGCGTCTCGGCTGAATTACCGGCAGAGCCCTGCGGCGAAGTCACTTCCTCCAGCTTTGTGAGCCCCAAGGTGGATTGAGAGGCAAGGAGCCTTGATCGATACTTTTATGAAAGCGCACCATAAAGCATGAAACGGGGGCAGAACCACCGGCGGGGCCAGAGCGGGTCTTTCCACCTTTCAGACTCATCGACCCAGCCTGGAAAAGGGAGCTCCTGCTTTGCCTCCATTCATCCTGAGCCATGCGAGGACGACACACAGAGCTGCCAGTCCTGCGGCTCCAGTCTCACTCCATCTCTGTGTCAGGGAGGTGCTGCCGACGCTGTCGGCCGATAGTGATGCTGGGCTCATGGTGGGAGGACAACAGCTTCACTTCCCTTCACTTTGTGGAAACGTTTCGTTTTAAAGGGATTAGAGTGTTACACTTTACCAAGAACTCTGCAGCTCAGCGGAGGTCAGCTGGCATATGAGTTCATACTGTTTTTCTTATTTTCAGATCCATTGTACTCAACCTCACAGTTTTTTCCTGCTGTCTGTCCAATAAAAAAAGCTCCTTCAGTGGTCCTTAACAGTGGGAGATGATATTATCAGCATTACAGACCCACTGATCTGGGATCAGTGGAGAATTGACACAGTTGCATTTACATTTAATAGTTTCAGTGATGCAACAGGAATTTTAACCTGTTCATATTGCTGAGAACTTGCAATTTTACCCATTCAAACAAGTGAGTTCTACCTTTGTGTGGCTCTCCATGTTTTTACCATTTAGACAGCAGGATTTTTTTACCTGTTTATGCAGTTGTGAATTTTACCTGTTTTTACAGGCATATTTTTCGCAGTTCTCCATATTTAGACAGGAAAATTTTAACCTATTTATTCAGCTGGATATTTCATAATGTTTCCCATTTGTGGAGCTGAATATTTTGTAACTTTTGGCTTACAAAACCAGCCTGACATTTAACAATGGAAATTCATCTTATGTACTGTAATAACAGAACTTCTCGCCTGCAAGGACACACACACACACACACACACACATATATACGAAGACATATATACAAAGATATATTTGTATGTGTGTGTATATATATATATATATATATATATATATATATATATATATATAAAATGGCTCCCCCACAATTATCATATATTAATATTCAAACTTTTAGACTTCT
>JABJVR010016532.1:0-41303 GCA_025773905.1 Chitala chitala | reverse complement strand
CAGCCTTTGCCAGCTGGTCCGCTGACGTGCACGTGTAAACGCTTTAAACATTTCCACGTGCACATCTTGATGACGCTATCTAAAGGGGAACATTTTCATCTTTCCCCGCACTCGACTTTTGACCTTCAATTCCCATTTTTAAATTCACACTAGCAAAATAACTGTTTGCAAAATGCACTACATTAAATGAACGATTCCTTGATATCCATAACAAAATATGTGCATACACTATACACAGACATCTGCAAGACGAAAAACAATTAAAATATAATTAATATCAAAATTATGT
This sequence comes from Chitala chitala, assembly GCA_025773905.1. Lineage (NCBI taxonomy): Eukaryota > Metazoa > Chordata > Actinopteri > Osteoglossiformes > Notopteridae > Chitala > Chitala chitala. The sequence goes on along the minus strand of JABJVR010016532.1, from coordinate 41,014 downwards.
TGATGTTTTTACAAAACATCAACATAATGTTTTGTCTGCGCTGATGTTTTGTCTGCACTCCCCGTTAACTTCTACAAATTCACACTGATAATGTGTCAATCTATTTAATATATCTATTTATTAATATAAATATAACCGCGCTTTATTATTCACCAAAGAACCGGGATTAAAACCGGGAAAGCAGTCCTGTCTCCGAACTTTTTCGATGAACGTATACTTCTAGCCTACCTGCCATTGCTCCCACCAGCTGCCTTGTCCAGGAGTTGTCTAAGACCAGACTGTAGACCGCCTCTTTTAAAAGCCCTGTCTTGACATTGCATAACTTGAGGGAGTACTTTGTAACCAAACAGTACGTTAACCAATAGTTTTTTTAATGACTCGAGTCTCAGCGTAGGAGATTCAAATTTGTCCACGGTGAATTATCGCTGATAGAATGTATCGCATATTCTTACGTGTTGCAACACACAAATCTCCTAATCGAAATCTAAATGTTTTGTCTTACGTTACTTAAACTTTAATAAAACCTTTTAAAAACTGTTAAAATTATCCATCCATTCATCAATCAATTACCCAACCGATTATACTTTGCTGGGTTGCGGGTCATCTGAACATGTAATTTCATTTATTCTACATACGATGAATGCGGCACATAATTATGAGGAATTGTTATGAAAAGGGGCTTTGAAGATTCGTCTCACTGCTCTTTAACGTGCCTTTCTCTTCACTGTTTCTATTTAACAGGTAGATTTTGTGGAATTGTCTTTGTGTTAACTTTCTATTACTATGTACATTCATATTTTATGGTTTCCCTTTTTGTTCGTCCGTAACACTAATGTAATATAGTGAATAAAGACAGCTAATATAATAGGTGGAGCGATACACCAGGTGCATTGACTTTTGCACTGAAATTTCTTTAGTTTCATTAAATGGAGAGCTGGAGTACACTCTCGGTAGAAATGCTTCTGCAGAATGCTGGTTAACAAAGTTCAATGACATCATGCCAATTTAAACCGTGGGTCAGAGGCACGTGCACCCATAGTTTTGCAATATAATTACATAACACCAGCAGTCATGTGTTTTCTGTTTTTCTTACTCCTAGTACAAAGGCATAATGTTGCACGTCTTCTGGACAACTTGCATGTGGGCATGGTAAAGTACAGTTTGAATAAGATCAAGCAGGATAAACATAACAATAATGAAAACACTTTTACATTGCACCAGTTATTTACAATTTGATGTGGATAATCAGACAGTCATATATGATATCTTACTATTGTAAAATCAGAAATCATGAATATCAGCCATGAGACAAGAGTGCAGGTTACAAAATTGCAGCCGTGTATTCATTTTAACCCCCTTCATGGATCACCGCCATGTCATGGCAAAGGGGCTTTTGTAACTCGATTAAGCCATGAGCTATGCCATGAAAGGCGACCCAAGACAGACAGGTCATGGCAGAGAGTTCTGACAAAATGTGGTCCACTGGAGAAGGAAATGGCAACCCACTTCAATATCCTTGCCAAGAAAACCCCATGGACAGTTTCAAAAGGCTAAAAGATATGATGCTGGAAGATGAGCCCCTCAGGTCAGAAGGTGTCCAATATGCTACTGGGGAAGAGCGGAGGGCAATTACAAGTAGCTTGAGAAAGAGTGAAGTGGCTGGGCCAGAAGGCAGCTAAGGCTCCTTCAGAAGCCAGAAGGAGCCTTAGCTGTGGATGTGTCTGGAAGTGAAAGGAAGGTTTGATGCTGTAAAGAACAATACTGCATAGTAGCTTTGAATATAAGATCTATGAATCAAGGCAAGCTGGATGCGGTCAAACATGAGATGGCAAGATTGAACACTGACATCTTGGGAATCGGTGAACTAAAATAGACGGGAATGGGTGCATTTAATTCAGATGACCATTATATCTACTTCTTCTTCCTCTTTTGGCTGCTCCCTCTAGGGGTCGCCACAGTGAATAATCTTTTTCCATATCAACCTGTTCCTTGCAGCTACCTGTCACCCCAACCTCTTTCATGTCCTCCCTACATCCATAAACCTCCTCTTTGGCCTACCTCTTCTCCTCCTGTCTGGCAGCTCCATCCTCAACATTATTTTTCTTATATACTCTGAAGCCCTCCTCTGCACGTGTCCAAACCATCCAAGTCTCGCCTCTCTCACTTTGTCTCCAAACCATCCTACCTGTGCTGTCCCCCTAATATGCTCATTTTTAATCCTGTCCAATCTCATTACTCCCAAAGAAAACCTCAGCATCTTCAACTCTGCTACCTCCAACTCTGCCTCCTGTCTCTTTGTCAGTGCCACTGTCTCCAGGCTATACAACACAGCTGGTCTCACTACCATCTTGTAAATCTTCCCTTTCACTCTTGCAGCTACCCCTCTATTGCAGATCACTCCTGACTCTCTTCTTGACCAACTCCATCCTGCCTGTACTCTCTTCTTCACTTCTCTACTACACTCCCCATTACTTTGAACAGTTGACCCTAAATATTTAAACTCATTCACCTTCGCTACTTCTGTTCCTTGCAGCGAAAATCCCTTTTAAGGAACAGAGTAGCCCTCATAGTCAATAAACGAGTGGGAAAAGCAGTACTGTGGTACAATCTCAAAAATGACAGAATGATCTTGGTTCGTATCTAAGGCAAACCTTTCCACATGACAGTAACCCAAGTCTATGTCCCAACCACTGATGCTGAAGAGGTTGAAGTGGACTGGTTCTATGAAGACTTATAACACCTTCTAGAACTAAGACCTAAAAAAATACGTTCCTCTCATCATAGGGGATTGGAATGCTAACTAGCAAGTCAAGAGATAACCGGAATAACAGGCAAGTTTGGCTTTGGAGTACAGAATGAAGCAGGACAAAGGCTAATAGAGATTCGTCAAGAGAACACGCTGGTCATAGCAATCACTCTTTTCCAACAACACAAGAGACAACTCTACACATGGACATCACCAGATGGTCAATACCAAAATCAGACTGGCTGCAAAAGTACATAATCAAAGATGGAGAATCTCAATACAGTCAGTAAAACCAAGACCTGGAACTGACTGTGGCACAGATCATTAGCTTCTTACTGCAAAATTTAGGCTTAAATTGAAGAGCATAAGGAAAACCACTAGGCCATTCAAGTATGACCCAAATCATATCCCTTCTGAATATACAGTGGAGGTGAGGAATAGATTTCAGGGATTAGATCTGGTAGACAGAGTGCCTGAAGAAGTATGGGTGGAGGTTCATAACACTGTACAGGAGGCAGCAAGTAAAACCATCCCCAAGAAAAAAAAACGCAAGAAAGCAAAGTGGCTGTCTGATGAGGCTTTACAAATAGCTGAGGAACGAAAGGAAAGGTAGAAAGGGAAAGATATAATCAACTGAATGCAGATTTCCAGTGAGCCGTTAGGAGAGATAAGGCCTTCCTAAATGAACAGTGCAAAGAAATTGAGGAAAAGAATGGGAAAGACTAGAGATCTCAAGGGAACGTTTTGTGCAAAGATGGGCATGAAAAAGGACAAAAAATGGTATGGACCTAACAGAGGCAGAAGAGCTTAAGAAGAGATGGCAAGAATACACAGAAGAACTATACAATAAAGGTATTAATGTCCCTGATAACCACAATGGTGTGGTAACTGACCTTGAGCCAGTTATCCTGGAGAGTGAAGTCAAATGGGCCTTAAAATTTCACACACGCAAGGTTACGCTCAAAATCCTACAAACTAGGCTTCAGCAGTACGTGAACTAAGAACTACCAGAAATACAAGCGGGGTTTCGAAGAGGCAGTGAAACTAAAGATCAGATTGCCAACATTCGTTGTGCTTAACTGTACAATGACAATAAAAGAATTCTAATTCTAATTCATTGGATCATGGAGCAACAACTCCTTGCCAACAACTGATTGGTTCAAAATTGAGAAAGGCTGTATATTGTCACCCTGCTTATTTCAACTTGTATGCAGAGTACCTCATGACAAATGCAGGGCTGGAAGAATCACATGTCAGAATTAAGATTGCTGGGAGCAATATCAACAACCTCAAATATGCAGACGATACCACCATAATGGCAGAAAGTGAAGAGGAACTAAAGAACCTTTTGATGAAGGTGAACGAGGAGAGTGCAAAAGCAGGCTTGCAACTTAACATTAAAAAACTAAGATCATGGCATTTGGTCCCATCACCTCCTGGTAAATAGAAGGGGAAGAAACGGAAGCAGTGATAGATGTCATTCAGATGTGTTGAGCACTGAAGAATGTATGTTGAGCACTGAAGAATGTATGCTTTTGAACTGTGGTGTTGGAGAAGACTCTTAAGATTGCCTTGGACTGCAAGGAGGACAAACCAGTCAGTCCTAAAGGAAATCAACCCCGAATGTTCATTGGAAGGACAGATACTGAAGCTGCAATACTTTGGCCACCTAATGCAAAGAGAGGACTCACTGGAAAAGACTCTGATGCTGAGAAAGATTGAAGGCAAAAAAAAAAAAAAAAAAAAAAAAGGGGGATGGCAGAGGATGACATGGTTGGACAGCCTCATCGACACAGTGGACATGAGCTTCAGTAAACTCCAGCAGACAGTGGAGGACAGGAAGGCCTGGTGTGCTATGGTCCATGGGGTCATAAAGAGTCGGACGCGACTAAATGACTGAACAACAAATTCATTTTAACAACCTATTAATATGATTGCACATATTTACACATGTACCAGCAGTATCACAACTGAATTACAATAAATGCAGTAGTAACTGTGACATTAAAGAACATTTAAAACAAATTAAATGCACTCAACCAGGGCATGTATTCAATGGAAACAATTGTTTTTACTTCAATAGCATTTAGCATCAATCCAACGACCATCTACCCATCTTTTATCCCTAAGAGGATCATGGATGGCTTGCTGGTTTCTGTTAGTTAAGTTAAATGTCAGTTTCCACCCATTTCTCCAAATGAGGGGCACTGTGGCAGCAGGCTGAGCTTGTCAGATCCTTTCAGCTGCAATAATTTCCAGCCACTCCTGGGGGATCCCGAGGTACTCCCAAGCCCTCCCTAGAGATATCTCCCCAGTGCATTCTGGACCTAGCCCAAAATCTCTGCCAAGTGGGACATGCCTGGAAAAGCCTAAGCAGCAATCTTCCAGGTGGCATCCTTATTACATACCGCACCACCTCAGATGGCATCTCTGAATCCGGAGGAGCAGTGACTGTACGCTAAAACTATTGTAGATCCTGTCATACTCATTCTGTCTCAGAGAGCAACCCTAACAACCCTGCAGAGAAACCTAATTTCAGTGGCTTGTAATTGTAATCTTATTTTTTCAGTCATTATCTAAAGTTCATAACCAAATGTGAGTATAGGAAGGTAGACTGGTACATTGAGAGCCTTATTTTTACCCTCTTTACCATGACCAACCGGTATAATATCTGCCGACCTGCTGCCACTGATCCCTTTCTATTTATGAACAAGACCGTGAGAGACTTAACTCTTCCACTTGAGCCAGTCACTCTCCCCTGTACTGAGAACAACAATCCTCTTTTCTGAGAGAAGCATAGCATCTGATTTCAAGGTGATGATTCTCAGCCCTGCTGCTTCACACTCACAAGAAAATCACTTGAGAGCACACCAGACATCATGGTCAGATGGTGTAATCAGAACATCATATGCAAATAGTAGGAATGTCACCTCCAAGCATCCAACCAGACACCCTTCCATCCTTGGCTGCCCCTTGATATCCTGTCCATGAAGGTCAAGAACAGTAGCAGTGACAAGACACAACCTAAGTGAAGTCTGATGCTCACATTGAACAGACAGCTTAATGTCCAGTACGCAAACACAGCTGGATAGCATACAGAAGAGCTGGTCCAGGCACCCTGTATTCCTGCAGAACATCTCTACTGCACATGTAGACTGGATTACCATACTCAGTCACAGCTGTGCAAGGGGAAAGGGAATCAGGTTTATGGCCCAGTATGTGTCACATACAAGGTATTTGTTCTCTGCATTTAACCCATGCCCCTGGGGGGAGCAGTGGGCAGCCACACACAGTGCCCAGGGAATTAGTGTTCCCCCCCAGTCTTGCTCAAGAAAACACCTGGTGCCTGAGCTAGCTTTTGAATCAGGGGACTTCTGCATCCCAGCCTGATATTCTACCCCTTGAGCCACCAGGCCACTCAAGGGAGAGTAGCTGGTCCACGATCAGAATGAAACCTGCACTGTTCCTCTTGAATCAAAGTTTCGACAATTGGGGAATGTTAAATTGAATGTGAAATGGATATTGCTGGGAATGAAGAATGACATGCACCTATGATATCACCTCTGATTTTGTGGACTAATACACAAACACTTTCAGAAGCATGTTTGCACTTTGAGGAAGCTAACCAATGGGGGGGGGGGGCTTCTTTCTCATGGGCTTAAGTATCTTTGAATTCACAAAAAAGGAGGTTGTTGAAAAGACCACATATGTTCACCATATGGTTTAATCCGGTATCTGAGCAACAGACAGAGGCACTAGAGGACATTTGCTGTTGCCATGTTTACCTTCTTCCAAAAATCATATATGATTCCAACACTTGGATCTGCAGGTGTGGACTTTGAACATTATCCCTGTAACAGTGCTAGTCTGAAGTTGGTTTGGAAGCCTTAATGCAAGACTGGTACCCTGTTCATGCTCTAGGAACCCTGTAAAAAACACACCACAGAAAGAACATGCAGACCCACCAGGGCCAGAGGGCACATTTTCTATTGTACAGAATGGGCAAACTTGAACTATGGGTTAAATGCAATGACTATTAATGTATAACTATGTATTTTGTTTGTAAAATGCAAGACATATGCTTCCAATGTCATAGAAAGGTGATGGCTTTCCAGGTCATCTCCCCTGCTAGTATGTTCTACTTTTCCAAGTTCAGATTAAACAAGAAATCATGCAAGTATGCTGGCTGTTAAAATACAACAGCAATGTTTCCAAACTGACATACATTACTCCATTGAGAATGAACCAAAGATGTGTGTAAAAAAAAAAAAAAAAAGTAGAAAACAGCAACTGTTACAACAAGCAGATAATGACTAAGGTTTAGCTCATTTGCTCTTATCACAGTGCTCATCACACCACAATGTTCACTGTCATACCAATTATCATACAAAGAGCATAGCACCAGACTTTGAATGTGCAAGACAATCCGTTGAGCTACAGAATGCAAGAAAAAAAAAATGAACACTAAAATCTTAATTTTCATTTAAATCACTTTATTAAAACTATATTTAAATATACTTTAAACACACTGGCTGTGAAGTATAGTATAATCCAACAGATTTCCATGTCTAACATCAGTGAATCCTTTCTGCACGCAAGGTTCTTGAGTTTAGAATTTGTGCCTAAAAAACAAAAAGATAAGGGTGAAAATACTATTACCTTCACAACAGTGGTCAGTGATATTTCCAAAATCAGCACCAAACAGTTTACTCCAAACCTGCTTTTCTTCTGGGGACAGAACTCCCTCTAGAGCCACTATCTGGTACTGCTTGTGCTTCAGGTGGCTAGGAAATTTGCGAAGGGTTCGAACGGCACTGGCTATAATGCCAGAAGTCAGTAAACTCCTCATGTTCTCTGGAGGACACCCAGGGTCAAAGATTAGCAGACACAGGCCACCGTTTTTCTTCTGCTCCATCCCCACAATGGTGCGACTGTGGCCTAGACAGACAGATGTTGTACAGGTGCTTAATCTTACTTTGTATCATTTATGGTTTTTTTTTTTTTTTTTTTTTTTTTAATTTTGCACATGTCTGGTTTAAGTTCCATGTTTAGTCATTAAGTGGTTTCAGACCATTGTATGTATACATTACCTGTTCAGTTATGAGGGACAGTACGTGAAGGGCAAAATGGCACAACACTGTACAGTTACTGTACCTATATAAAGGACTACATGCTTGTAACACTGGAATCTTTGAAAACTCAAGTGCAGAAATACCTTGGTGCTGCAGGTAAAGTGGTGGCAGTCCAGTCTTCATCACCCGAGCAGGTAATCTACCACTCCTGCTGGCAGATGTGAAGTATTTTTTCACCCAGTCAAAGAGTTGTGGATGAGTGTTTCCAGGACCGCTAGGCTGGGGGAAGTCCACAATACGTGCCCTAAAAACATCTAATATCAGGACATGTTCCCAGCTAAACCCAGGCTGCAGACAATAAGGAAGGGACAGAGCTTAAAGACAGCATTTCTCCTTCTGACCTGACTCCAAGGGATGTGAAGAGAGAAAAGATTTCAGTAGCTCCAATCCAGGCACGTGTTCCCCTTAGGCGGTGACTGAACTGGGATGCTCCCTGAGGGTCCACACCTCCTTGCCAAGCTTCCTCTATCAGCATCTGCACACGTGGGATGTTTGGGATTGTCCTGTCTAAAACAAACCATTCAGGTGGTGACTATCTATAGCATGACATGAAACAGAGCGTACGTACGTACGTACATGTGTACATACACAAGTGGATCCCATACAGCAGGGGTATTCAATTTTGGTCCTGGAGGACTACAGCAGGTGTAGCTTTTTGTTTTAGCCAACTTCTGCTTTTAATAGAAGCTAATTCTCAAACAATGACTTTTTTGTACAATTCCTGTGTCAACCCAGAAATTCTCAAACTTAATTTTTAAAGTTTAAAAGCACAATAAAGGCTCATGTTGCTTCTATATATTTAACAGACATGGTGTATTACTGGTCTTTTAATTAATTTGATGTTAATCAATTAAGTCACTACAACTGATTAAGCATTTTTGTCATTGGTACCTGTTTGTGTGGTTCATCAACTAAAATCTGAATACAAATAATGATTACTGGTTTGTTAAATTATCCAGACATTTGCTGCTCTGATTCTGCAGTTAGAGTGACATTTTATGGTGCAATACATATTTTTATACAGATCTTAAAGCATAAGTCTCAATTTAATCTTCTTTAAATTAAAAAGCGCAGAGATGCAAATGATCAGGAAGAATAAAGACAAACTAATTGCATTGTTGCTTCATTAAGATAGTGGTCAAATCAATATTAAATTAACTGGTTGGAAGAAAAACCTGCACCCATTGCAGCCCTTCAGGACAGTAGCTGAATACCCCTGCTATAGTTTCAGCGAAACCACATGCGAGTCTTGAGGTGCATACCTGTGAGACAGCCCGAGTATGGCTCCATGTTCTGCAGGGATGAGAGAAGCATTTGGAAGTTTCTGTAGCCACACCCCCAACCCTGATCTCCTTCTGAAGATGAGTAGTGGTCAGTCTCTGCACTCAGCCACACGTTTGTGACGTCACGGATCTCTCTGAGATAATAATCAGACAGAGCAGCCATCACACCTGAAAGGGATTGTGGACAGAGAAGTACAGAAGGAAAAACATGTTGTGACCTTGGGAAAAAGCCTTGCTGAATAGTACTGCGGTAGCACAATAGATTGCACATCCTGCTAGCCCAGATAAGAAACAAGGTAGCCAGAGAAGCCACCTTTAGATACCAGATGTGCTGTTTCTGCCATCGTCAATTCCGGATGCTAGGCTCTCCATCATTTCAGCCCTCTTCCTGTGGAACTCAGCTGGGGCCAGGTCACCATGAGACACTGCCCTCTGTAGGATCCTCTCAGCCTGTCGACGGTAGCCCCCACTGTTATCCAGACCAAATTGCCTCTGCAGACAGAAGCATAAAGTCAGACAAAACATCATGTCCAGGCAATCAAATCACAATGCACAGCACAGGTTATGAGATGGCAGACAGCAGATTCAGACCTTGAGCACAACTCCAAAAAGACATGGACTCCTAGTCCGAGGTGATACATCACTGTTCATAACAAACCTGCAGTTTCTTGAAATCCTCTGCTTCACGTTTGGTTTCCTGAATCTTCAGTTTCACGTGCTCTTTCTCCTGAAGCTCTTTAGCCAATTGCAGATCAGAGCCAGTAGCTTCTGGAAGAAATCCCACAGTATCAGGTTACCAAGCATCAATGGTTAAATAGGGCCATGTAGTCCCAAGAATATGGTGAAAAAAATACAAATGGGCAGTGGTGTGAAAATCTTTTATGCAAAACCAAGGGTGCTGCATTTTTTTTTTTTTTTTTTAAACATACCTCTGACCAAATCTTGTTCCTGCAGGTGCAGATCTACGTGTTCTTGTAGGACAAAGCAATCACTGCAGACCAGGGCACACATCGGACAAGAGTACTGTTGCTCTAGAATACACATATCATCACACACGTCTTAAAACTAGAACTGTAAAGCTATTTACCTGCTCATATGCACACAGTTCATCTTCTAAAGTGTCATTCTGCATCATACTGTTCCAGACTGTATACATCTCTGAAGGTGTAGCCCATACCTATATCAGATGAAGACCAGATTTCTTTTGTAACAGCAGCTTCTTGCAGTCCACCATTTGGCAAAATATTTTGTTGTTTCGGGGTGGTTGGTGGGGGGTGTACATTTGGACCTGCACCCTCAGGTAGACGTAGAACATTCTCTGTAAAATGCACTGAATTTAGTAGCAGACTGCGCTGTCCTTGGCCAGATGCCCCACCTTCTAGATCCTTGAGAGCACTCTGGGATCCTCTGCAGAGTTTTAAGTTTGTCTGACCTTCCTTCTTGTTCCATTTCCCTGGCAAGCAGGGGTCAGTCTCTGGGTGTGCAGTGTTAATATGGAATTGAAGTTCATCATAAGAAATCCCTATCAGCGGGCAGAGCGGACAGCTCACCTCCCTCTCCAGGTGACTGAGGAGCATATGCGTTTGCATGTCCTCTTCTAACAATAATTCCTCTCCACATATGTCACAGGTTAACATAACAGCCTGAAATACAAAAACACCGTCAGTTGTTACTTTTTGTATTTATTTCGCATTTGATCAATTAATTTAATATACGTTTTATCGTATACGAATTAGTGAGCATGAAATGTTTCAATAAACTAAAATTATGTGCACTTTGCCGTGAGTCAAAGAGCCTGATTAGTATCCCAAGACTAGGACTTGGGTCTTTACCTCAGCGGGTTAATCCTCCTGTCTGATAATTATGGACGGGCTGTGGTTGTGGGTGTCCGAACCTTGCTACATACGCAGAACGCGTAACAACTAGAAAGGCAGCTCTAAATCTCTTTTAACATGTAAGTACGTCGACTAGCTATTTGTATAGCGTATCCTTGACGCAGCTTTTGATGTCAAAGCAACTGGAACAACAAATTAGAAAAGATGTTAAAATATTTTCACAATTATTTTGGCAGTTTTATACACAAGTTAAGCGAACACGACATGTAATGGTTTTTGCAGACAAACCTGACAAACCTTACTTGCTTAAACAGTCGGGATTAAAAAAAAAAATCACATTTATACAAATACTTTAAATACATTAAGAAAGCTATTGTTTATGTCTTAGTCGCACAACGAACTCAGGACACTCTATTAATAACCCTCAATTCATTGTTAATATACTATATTTAATCGATGCATAATTACACGCTCACCTTTGCGACAGACATTTGTAAACAGTCGTTTCGGTTTTAATTCACTACTGAATCGACGTCTGCTTTGATCTTATTGGCTAATCATACCGGAAGTTCCGTTGCTAAAACGGAAGCATTAAAACAAACCCGGCTCCTGACGTCAAAAAAAGGAATGTAACCGCAAAGGCACCTGGGATATTATTGGGGGGATTGACGGGGGCACGCCATATTGTTCACAAAACTGAGGGAATTAGAGGAGTGTGTCGTACAGGATAGGATTACAAATACAAGGATACTCACGTTTTATGGGTAAGCTCATTATAACTCAGTTTAATGGTTTGTGTCCTGAAAATAGTATAATGGGTGTGTCGGGAATTTAGGTGGGGCAGTAAGGAGTAAACAGGAGGAGATGGAGGGGGCGTGGGGGTTAGCGCTTACCAGCTGCTGTCTCCTTGGCTACTTCTAACTAATGTTGCTAACTATTTAGACGAGTAATTCTCGACGTGTTTCAGTCAACGACTACACAAGACTTTAGAACACTGGTTTAGTGTTTAGCTAGGTGCAGGCTTGGTGTCGAAGGCTGGTTATGGTGATTGGGGTAATGTTTTTGTGGTGAGATAGTATGATAATTGCGCTGCGATGTTTGTATGAACCAGGCAATTGGTAATTTGTACTTTAGAGACGACAACGTAAATTTACATTTTATAATTATTAATATTTAAAAGCTTGTATATGAGTTCTGTTGATATTGGACGAACTATAACTAGTGTAACGTAGTGTTACAGACCTTGTTGCCCGGTCTAGGCAACTTGACAGGTGCGCATGCGCAGTCTATAACAGCGTTGTACCCTCACTTTTTAGGCTGCCACTTGAAAGTGCGCACCAGACCTACTGGATCCCCAAATCAAACTGACCTACATCATTTTCTGTCCTTGAAAGGAAAGAAAACACACTCCAGACCGCAGTGAATATATTTTGGTTTTTGTTGTCCTAGATACAATGGCCAGCCCAGTGAATGACAATTATAGAATGAAAAGTTACAAGAACAAGGCGCTGAACCCACAGGAGATGCGCAGACGTCGCGAGGAGGAGGGCATTCAGCTACGAAAGCAGAAGAGAGAGGAACAGGTGAGTTGGACAGCTGGCCCCTGGGTGGAGTGTATTTTTCTGGACAGATGCTGAATGGGGTTATGGTAGTGTTCTGGACAGCTGCCCGATGGGGGGAGTGGGTAATTTTTCTGGACAGCTGCCTTGTGGGGGGAGTGGGTAGTCTTTCTGGACAGCTGCTGCATGGGGGGAGAGGGAAGTTTTTCTGGAGTGAGTAGTCTTTCTGGACAGCTGCTGCATGGGGGGAGAGGGTAGTTTTTCTGGAGTGAGTAGTCTTTCTGGACAGCTGCTGCATGGGGGGAGAGGGTAGTTTTTCTGGAGTGGGTAGTTTTTCTGGACAGCTGCCACATGGGGGGAGTGGGTATTTTTCCTGCACAGCTGCCACGTGGGGGGTGGAGGTTGTTTTTCTGGACAGGTGCCCCATGGGAGGTGTAGGTTGTTTTCTGGACAGTTGCCCTTTGGGATGACCTCTGGAGCAGCACAACCAGAACCTATTACATTTAGTATTCAGCATTGGGGTGCTGGTTTAACTTCATGACATGTCATCTCTGTCTGATTGAGTAATCCTGGGTGTGAATGTGTTGTGTTCTTCATATGCCATATCACTCCAGTTCGTTCCTGTTTAACTGCGTTTGTACTGCTTCTGTACTACTTCTTTCTTTGCAGTTATTTAAACGACGAAATGTTGCTCTGCCTGCTGGAGATGAAGCAATGCTGGAACACCCCATCCAGGACCCTGATATAGGCTCTACAGTTTCTCTGTCAGGTGTAAGTTCCACTTTTTTATTCAAGTCTCTTTGCTGAAGGAAAATGAAGAATCAATGTATGTGATTTATTATTTTTATTTTTTTATTTAAGCCTCTCTAATTTCAAAAAGTGATATCTCAGCATAAGAAGAGATAAGCATTCATATTCTGCTACTCATTTTATGACAGATTTGTGAGCATTTATCATTGTGTCTTATTTGTGTGGTGATTTCAGGAGGGTGTTATAACACCTGACATGATCCAGATGATTTTTTCTGAAGACCCAGATCAACAGCTCATTGCTACACAGAAATTCAGGAAGTTGCTTTCCAAAGGTATCCCTGAGCTTTTTTTTTTTTCTTTCCATTTTTACTTGACTGATACTAAGGCAGCGTCTTGAATCATGTTGCTAGTCATGTGCAGCAGAATTTTACATTAAAGTTTTTTTTTTTTTTTTTTTATTATGTGGATGTAACAATATTAAATATGATCAGTTATAATGGAAGACAAGTGGTTATCACAGATGAGTAACGGTCAGATGATCTGTGATGCCTGTCCTCTTTCTCATTCAGAGCCCAATCCCCCTATTGATGAGGTTATCCTGACACCTGGTGTGGTCAACAAGTTTGTGGAGTTTCTTAAGAGGAATGAGAACTGTACTCTGCAGGTGCGTGCACTGTGGCCTGAGTGAGCAAGTTTCTGTCGGTCCACAGTACTGTGCACTTCCTGTTTCATGCTTCTGAGGTCTGCTTCCAATCCCTTACAACACACCGAGTAGGGCTGCAATTACTAATGGTTTTGATAATTTATAGACCAATTGTTAGCTTAATTAGTTGAGTAATGTAGCAGCATCAGATGCATTTTTTGTTGTAAATGTATATTAGATATTGAAAATGTAGTGTGTGGAGGCTGATAAGAACAGAGCATTTTCTAACAAATTTAGCTTTAAAGTTTATAAACCTTGTTGTTATTACTGTAATTGTTGTAAGCACATGTAATGCTTATTATTGAGAATGATTAATCATTGCAGTTCTCATGGTTCTGAGTAGCAAACTTGTCTTTGTCAGCCCGCCTTGCTCTGTTTCTGTGTGACGTTTCTGATGTGTATGTTCTGTCTGTTGTGAGACAGTTTGAAGCTGCCTGGGCTTTGACTAACATCGCCTCAGGGACTTTCTTGCATACAAAAATTGTCATTGAGGCCGGAGCCGTGCCCATCTTCATTGAGCTTCTCAACTCAGACTATGAAGATGTCCAAGAGCAGGTATGGTGTGGATTGAGAGGGTGACAGAGAAACGTGATGGTGGGTTTCTCATTGCAGAGGTGACTGTGTGTGTGTGTGTTTGTGTTTGTGTGTGTCTGTCTGTCTGTCTTCCAGGCAGTTTGGGCTCTGGGAAACATAGCAGGAGACAACGCAGAGTGCCGTGATTATGTCCTGAACTGTGGAATTCTGCCTTCCCTCCAGCAGTGAGTGTTTCTTTGTGGGTGTGTGTGTATGTTTTAAGTGTTTTTTTTCCCTTCAGCACATATTTCTGCCAATGTAACAGTAATAAGGTATACATTGAGGTTTAGCTTCCTCTCTGCTCACAATAGCTTCATTGTTGTACGCAGAGTTTTGCTGTAGCTTTTGTTTGATTGTGGCATGAGTTGTGCAGATGGCCAATGGAAGCAGCATGCAGTTCCACTGAATGGATAAGTGTGGGATAAGTAACAGTTCTGTTTGCCCTGCAGGCTTCTGACAAAGTCCAGTCGTCTTACAACAACGAGGAATGCAGTGTGGGCACTCTCAAACCTGTGCAGGGGCAAAAACCCTCCTCCAGATTTCTCCAAGGTAAGGTGTTTAGTCCTTACAACAGGTAGGATCAAGTAAACATGTACAATTTATAATCTGTTAGGACACCTGTGATGTGACCCCTCCTCTTCTTTTTATAACTTAGTGGAAGTGTATGATCTGTTAGGGACCAATGGGACACCTGTGATGTGACCCCTCCTCTACTCTCTCCCAGGTATCCCCCTGTCTCAGCGTCCTGTCCCGCCTGCTCTTCAGCAGTGATCCTGATGTTCTGGCAGATGCGTGCTGGGCTCTGTCCTACCTGTCTGACGGCCCTAACGATAAGATCCAAGCTGTGATTGACTCTGGAGTGTGTCGTCGCCTTGTTGAGCTGCTCATGTAAGACGTGGGTTTGGAGTGGGATGGTGTAGACAGAGGGGCGAGACAGTCAGTGCTGAGCCTACGCACACACTCTGTCCCTTAGGCACAGCGATTACAAGGTGGTATCTCCTGCTCTTCGTGCTGTGGGAAACATCGTAACCGGGGACGACGTCCAGACTCAGGTTCTGTCACTGTCCCTCTTTGAAATATGATGATCCTTATATTTTTTATGGCCAAGCAGAAACTCTATGCACAGGTGTGTGCATCTTAAGTTACCTGTGTGTGTCATTTTGAATGGTAAAGTCTGAGTGTGTGTCTGATTTTGACTCAGGTGATCTTGAACTGCTCGGCCTTGCCCTGCCTACTTCATCTTCTCAGCAGCCCAAAGGAATCCATAAAGAAGGAAGCATGCTGGACAGTGTCCAACATCACAGCGGGGAATAGAGCTCAGATACAGGTGCCTATTCCCATGTCCATGCTCTGTGTTGGTAGAGGCCACAATCTTGTACCTCTGTGTTATACTTTCCAGGAGGGTGGATACTCTGTTATGTTTTCTTTTGGTATTTTGATTGTTTTTAATTTTATTTTCACAGATGGTGATTGATGCCAACATCTTCCCAGTATTGATTGAGATTCTCCAGAAGGCTGAATTTCGCACAAGGAAGGAGGCTGCTTGGGCAATTACCAATGCCACCTCTGGGGGCACCCCTGAGCAAATCAGGTAGAGGTCAGGTCTTAGGCAATCTGCTGGTCTGGTGGCTGGAAATCTATTTTCTTTTAAAACGTAACTTTCAAATTGTGTGATTTGTTGAAAAGGAGATGCATATTGCAGTTTAGTGTTGGCAGACCACCTTGCAATTGAGGTACTAGTAGTTTAAGCTTTTGTGCTTGTATTGGCACACCTAACTCAAGTCAGTCAAATGGCCAGTTTTCAGAAGGAGCTCATCTGATTACGTGTATCAGTACGCCTGTGTCGGGGCTATTCCTGTCTTGTGTGCAGGACAGCTGGAATGTGGAATGACCTCAGACTGTATGCTGGCTGAGCTGTCCTAGAGCCTGATGGCTCTATAGAAAGAGATGATGTACACATGTACACATGTGCTTCTGTTTGCAGGTATCTGGTGTCATTGAACACCATCAAGCCAATGTGTGACCTACTCACAGTGATGGACTCGAAGATTGTCCAGGTGTCCCTGAACGGGCTGGAAAATATCCTTCGGCTTGGAGAACAAGAGGCAAAACAGAATGGAACAGGCATCAACCCCTACTGTGCCCTCATCGAAGAGGCATATGGTATGACACTGCTGTTTTGCTCTTCTTCTTCATGGCCTTGCTCTTGTGTTGAGATCCATGGTATGGTGTCATGGTGAATAAATCTAAAAGCTCTTTTGTATATAACAATGGAAATTTGCACGTGATTAGTAGTAGAATTTTTTGTAAAAATATTGCACTTAATGTAGTGTTTGATCTGCTTGGCTATTTGGTTTTCACTGTTAGGTGGAAGCAGTACTCTGTTTTAAATCTCACTGACCTTTCTCTTGTGTTGATGTTTCCAGGTCTTGACAAGATTGAGTTCCTTCAGAGCCATGAGAACCAGGAGATCTACCAGAAAGCCTTTGACCTGATTGAGCGCTACTTTGGTGTGGAGGAGGAGGATGCTAGTCTGGCCCCCCCAGTGGACCAGGACCAGGGACAGTTCATCTTTCAGCAGCGGGAGGGTCCTGTAGATGGCTTCCAGCTTTAAAGTGCCCTGCCCCCATCCCAGAATGACCATTCTGTCCTCTTGTCCTGGAGACTCTGGACAGTCACCTGGAAAAGCGCCTTTCAGCATCTGTCTGCTTCCCCAGCGTGCACTGTGCAGTGTGGCATGAACGGTGTGGGCTTCCTTTGTTTTAAATAGTTTTTGGTTTCTCGTTGGTAACTGTGATGCTGGTGTTTCGGATGGACCTGTCACAGCTCTGTACAATGTGAACTACCTCTGTGCTCAGTCAGCAGTATAACTGTGTATGTAACAAACCACGCGAGAGTTGGATTTGTGATCCACATACTGTTGAGGGGTTGAATACTTCACTGTAGATCAATGGATGGGTGTATTCCTGTCAGGTCCTTTCTGCGTGTTTTACATTAGTTTCCATGTAAAGCTGTGATTCCACAGGTTTTATTGGGTGAGAAGCTGGTCCTGGATCGGCTAGGACAGAAGGAATTTGTTACCTATCCTCTGCATCCTGTAAGCATAGGGAAAGGCAGGCTTAAATAGCCAATACCTTGTACAGACCTGCTGCCGATAATGCTGATGCTGCTGATGATGCTGATGATGCTGATGACGTTGCATTGTGCTCCAGATGTGTACAGTAGCCAAGCATTGAAGGAGCAGCCCTCCCCTTGTCGAATGACCTTGTTGAATGACCTTGGCAAAGCTACAGTGACGTGTCTGTGAGTCACTGTGGTCACGTCACAATTTTACTGCCAAATGCAGTTAACTAAAAATCAGTGCTTTAGTTAAATGTAGCTTAAAGTACTTTGTGTGTATGCGTGTTTGTGCGCGTGTGCGCACGTACACAAAGTACTTTGGCTAAGTACTCCATAGACACCGTGTATTTAAGAAACAAGGATGAGAAAAGCATGTGAATAGCACTGTCATGTGTGACTATAGTGTGATATAGGTGAGAAACTAATCTCCCAGAGGACGATTTCACTCCTTGTCACTTTTTGGAGTCCCAGCAGTCATACATCAGTGTCATGTCCTGTTGAACGCCCTGTTTGTGAAGATAAACCCAAATAAGACTCTTGATATTTGAAGTCCTAAGTAATGTAAACTCCTGCAGTTAGAAAGGCCTTTTGCAAAGGGCAGGTCAGCTTTGCAGTTGTATAAAATGGTTAAGGTTGTTGAGTTCATGGGAAGGTATAACTATACATTTTTGGAATGGTTTCTAATCTTAAATGAACACATGGAGCCGTATGTAGTTTCATGATGTTTTTGTTTCGCTTTCCCATGGTAACTCTGTGGCATGGATGGACTGTTACACATGTGAGTTTAAACAGTTGAAGGTCCAGAGGATTGGAACAGGGCTGGAAGGAAGAGGTGTGGCCTGAAGTTCTTCACTGGAGAATGTAGAGTCTGATATAATAAATAATTACGCTATGTATGCTTTGTTTTTCATTTGCGTTAATTTTTTTTGAGGGATGGTTTAAGCAGACTGGTAACTGGTGTGGCTGATCATACTTTGTACATATTCAGCACGTGTGCATAGAAAACTACACCTGCATTTGTTAGATTTCCAAATATATGAAACCAATGTAAAGTAACAGCTTACTGAAAGTAAGTACAGCGACCCAGTCAATTACAGGTGAAGGTCAGTTTACATGATATATATGCAGTTTTCTTCCTGAAAACCTTCAGGTACATTTTAGAAGGATCAGACTTGTAGCATTACACCTGCTTCCATGTTTCAGGGAAACATGGTAAATATAGAGTTTCATTTGTTTACCGTCATCCCATTTTAAAAGTTAAGATCATGGATTGTTTCTGGTGTAGAATAAACAACATAGTAGCTTTGAACTGTTACACAGAGCTAGAACATACTAAAGC
This sequence comes from Chitala chitala, assembly GCA_025773905.1. Taxonomy (NCBI): domain Eukaryota; kingdom Metazoa; phylum Chordata; class Actinopteri; order Osteoglossiformes; family Notopteridae; genus Chitala; species Chitala chitala. Next base: position 21,972 of record JABJVR010016532.1, on the reverse strand, counting down.
CCAGTCTCTTCAGAATGTGACGTCTTCACTCATACCTGGTGTTTTGGTTTGCATTTGATGCTATCAATGTCACACCAGAGTTTAAACCTATTTAACATTGATACCAAGAATTGGGACTGTGTGAACATTAAATAAAATAACGTAGTAGCACATAAACCGTGCAACAGCACGGACAAAAAATGTGTGCACTGTTTTAACGTATACCATCTTTTACGTACATGTATTTCTTTAGTATTTCCAAATACATGAAACCAATGTAAAGATGTGTAGAAATGTAGAATGTGTAGTTTTTCAAATGGTGCTGATTCTAAGCACGGGTTTGATTAGATATATAGGGATAAAAACATGTAGATTTTTATCAATCCTGAGGGAAATTACATTTCTGCAGCAGAATCATAACAGTATACATTAACATAGTAAACAATAATATTAACTAGGAAAAACAGTACAAATATACAGAACAAACAAATATCCATACTGTAAACAATACAGTATAAAAAAATATGCACCAGAAATTCTGTTACAGATAAAATTTGCAACGCAATTATAGTGCGTATTGTTTGTATAATGAAATCGTTCTAAAAGCTCAAATAAATGTACAGACAACAGAACTGTTTCACTATCAGGGGCAGGAAGACCAAACAACACCCCTCCCCTGGCAATGGACTCATTATAGAGCCTAATAACTGCAGGTAGAAATAACTTCCCATAATGTTTTTTAGAGCAGCAAACCTGGAACAGTCTGTTACTGAATTTACACTTTCTTTTGTTAGAATACCATAGAGTTCATGCTCAAGAAGATAGTCCTGTTGAGCATGGCCAGTAGTTTTTCAAGTGTCCTTTGTTTGACTATGGTCTGTAGAATATCAGGCCTGACTCCTACAACAGAGCCTGCTTTCTGAAATACTTTATTAAGCCTGTTGGCATCTCTCACACTCACACCACACCATAAAATATCGCACTGGTTACAACAGACTCAGGAAGTAGAGCTGTCTTTGTCTCTTCCTGTATAGAGCCTCGGTATTTGCGCTCCAGTCGTGTGTCATCTAAATGCACCCCAAAGATATTTCTCCACTACCTATACACACACACTCCCCCTGTGGCAACAGAAGACAATGGGGCTTTGATCTTTCTGAAATCCACAACCACCTCCTTTGTTTTGATGATGTTTTACTGCAGATCAAATTAAATTTATTTATAAAGCACTTTTAATCAAAGTGTTGAAAAACATGACGAGTAACAAACATTAAAAAGCCCTCGCACTGAATTAAAACCTAAAGTTTTAAAGGATGCATGATCAGACTTTTTAAATGCATAATTTATTCAGTCCAGAAAATACGTGATTCAGGCTATTGCTCTTAAAAGATGAGCTGCTCAGTCATTCCTTTTTGATTTAAAGGCATATATGTATGTATTGATTATTTGGACCGCAATAACTCCTACGATTGCCCCTGTTCCTATGGAACTCCAAAGTGTTCAAAATTAAATATATCAATAAGACATTATGAAATGACTTAGTCTTTCAATAAATAAAAACAATCGCATATTTTAACCTGAAATTGTAAAAAATGGAACTAATTTTTTAAAAAAAGGTTTAGTGCAAAGCCCATGTTTTAATTTCAGCAATTTTTTATTTAAAAATTCAGTTTTCCAAATGTGGCTTTTATTTTCAAAGGCCGTTTCCCCCAGTCTTCTATTTATTTGATAATGCCGTTTTTCAGGAGAATGACAAGTCTGTCAATCAAGCAACAGCGGCGGGACCAGTTGTGTGATTGGCTGCTCGTTTGTATCAGGCATAACCAACTGCACAGTAATATCGTCGATTTAGAACTGGCGCTGTAGCTAGTTGTATAGCAAGTACAGTAGGACCTCGGATTGCGAATAACTTGGTTTGCGAGTGCTTTGCAAGACGAGCAAAAAATTTTTAATAAAGTTTAACTTGATTAACGAGCGATGTCTTGCAAGAAGAGCATTTTCATTTCAAGTATGATATGTTTTTATATCATGACATACTTCAAATGAGATTAGGGAGGTGTGCAAAATGTGGGAAACAGTACAACATTTTGTAGAAAAGCACCACCCGAATAAGGTTGTAGCAGCGCGACGAATCTGTTTAACGACAATACAGTCAATGTCACATTTCCGCGAAATCCTCAAACGAAGGCAAAAGCGAGTGTCATCCCAGCAAACACAAAACGTTCAAATAACGTTAGCTAAACGGCCCTAAAGTTCCCTAAACGTTTAGCTAATGTGACACCCACTAATGTGTGATCACATTTGTGTGATTGTACAGGGGATGATACCTGTGTTTTTTTTCTTGTGAAAACCCTGTTTCCACTGTAATGTAAATAGTATGGAAGTTAGGTTAACGCCTGCATCACCATAGAAGCAGCGCGAGACGGGTTCACATTGTGGTTATAAAGGGAGGGGCGGTTCATAGTCTTCCTCATAATAGAGGAGAATTCAATAAAGTAAAGTAACGTTTCCCAGCCTTATCATTTCTTTCCTTTATTTCAGGTTAGTAATGTGTTAAAACCCCCATAAAACTGTTTGTAATAACTGAGAGGTTCATTTAAAATGTTGTTTTCCAGTTTTGAGAATAGTTTTGTCATAGATAGCCATAGTTTGTTTTATTAGCGAGTAAGCTAATTAGTAGCGAACTCAGCTGGACTATGTTCTCTTTGTTAAATACATATCTTAATTTCGAATTCGTGAAGATGAATTTGTGAGGTAAAATGTAAAACAATGTTCATAACTCAACTGTTTCATACATTCTGTTAATTCAATAAAGTAAAGCCACTTTTCCCAGCCTTATCATTTCTTTCCTTTATTTCAGAAAACATATAGCTGCTTACAGGTGTCGCAGCCCGGTACCTGTAACGCTAACGTTATTTGAACGTTTTGTGTTTGCTGGGATTGGAGAGGTTAATGTTAAATACGAACGAAAGGAAAGACATTCCAATGAGTCAAAAGATGACAGTGAATCCAAAAAGCGTAAAGTGAAACCGGCAGTGTTAGTGAAATCCGTTAAAGAGATAGATCTCCTGAGATTCTCCTTCCAAGCAATAACCCTCCTCCTCCTCCTCCTCCTCTCCTCCCCTCCCTCTCGTCTCCGTCACGTCAGGCACGACTCTTTTCAAAGGTAAAATACTTTAATACGGTGAATTAATCATTGTTATTTATTTGCGATATTAGGGACAATAATTTGTACAAAAAATACAATTAAAAACGATTTTTATATGAACATTTTTGGACGTGTGGAACGGATCATCCGATTTTACATTATTTGTAATGGGAATATTTGTTTTGATATACGAGCGTTTTGAATTACGAGCACTGTCGCGGAAGGAATTATGGTTGCAATCCAAGGTTCCGCTGTATATCTGCGCTATCCAGCGTGGTACAGTACTGTGGTCATTTCATCACTGATGCCAACATCCTGAAGAGCAAGTATCATCCCGAGCATTTCAAAAATATCATCCAACCGGCTCAAAACAGTATATTCTATGTTACTTTATTAAAGATATACATAACAAACAAGGCAATATACATCAATAGGCCAATACTGCAGCTGTAACCACAGCATAGAGGAAACATAAAAAGAACAACATGAACATCACATAACGTAAGCCATTCCATATGAAAAAGATAAGTACCATAAGAAATAGTCACAATAATAATAATAATAAATATTATTATTACCTGGACACATGCTCTACAGTCTGATATTAAAACTGAACCTCATTAATTCACGTATAGGTTGATACTGAAATCATTATGTGTACAGTACGCAAGATATTCTTATTGTTCTTGTTTGTTTAATTGTTTGTTTGCTAATACAAGTAAAGGTTGGACCACACCTTGTGTCCATAGGCTATCTACAACCTTGAAACAAATAAGCGGTTTGTTAAAATGAATAAATTAGAATGTGACATATATCAAGCAAAAATATATGTTTATGACTATATTTTCTAATTAAACCCACTCATTTAATACTCATATAATCATTGAACATAATTTACATAAAACACCGATCAGACATTCACAACCATAAATGAAGTAAAATAAATATGCATACATTTTACTTTGGTACTTTGTAATGATGTGTAAAAAGACTTGCTTGGTCTGAATACTGGTGTCATGACCTAAACAGCAGGGTTTATTCATGCAGAGTTTGGCTGTACTCTGTAGAATTCACATGCAACATTTATACAAAAAGAAACTGCCGCATTTGTCACAAAACTGGGAAAAAGCACTACTGTAGTTTTGATTCAGCAGCAAAAGAACATGGGAAAGCAAGAAAAACCTTTGAGCTACACAATTACAAACAAGTGGAACTGGAACGATGTGTCCTCCTCCAGTCATTGTATTATGTAATATTTTTAGGCTTAATGTTTATACACTATTTTTGTCTGTTCTTTTTCAAATGATGATGTTATAATATAATGTAGTATATTGTAAATGTAACGTTTGCAGTGGTCTGTGTTTTTTCATAATGTCAATTTTGGAACACACTGTTGAAATTGTGGATCTCTGTGGATGCTGTTTCCATTCCTCTATTTTATATTAATTACTATATTAATATGTATTATTCAACACATATTACAGTAACTGTCAGACTAAGAAAGAAACTGAAACAAAAACAAACTGTAAAAACTGTATTGTAATAAATGTTTAACACATTAAAGTTTTTAATCAAAAAAGGGACAGACTAAATAAATAAATGAAATAAGTTAATAAAGCCACCCACGACACTGAACACAGTACGTGTTTAGGTAATGGATGGATGGAATGAACAGATGAGTGAAGATTCTGACACAGAATTAGTAGCACAAAGAGCAGTAGCTTTTTTTTTTTTAGCAGAAACCCAAGATAAATCAGGCCTTTTCTCTGTCAGCACAGCAATAGCTGACACATCCAGTACTTCTTCAGTTAAAGATGTCATAATGTTATTTATAAAATGTCACTCATCTTCTCAGAACTGTATTATTGCACCGCCCCTGTTAGCTAATATGTAAAGCTGAGCATGGTTAAAACTTCACCAGTAACCCTTGTTAGAGGTGGTTTTGGTAGAGTAATGCAACACAGTCTTCCACTTTAGACAGAACAACACAGCAGGTTTAGGCTGACTGTGGACATTAAAAAAAACTCCTGGCAATTAACAACAATATTAACCTTGGTGCCCTGGGCAAATGCCCAGTCAGTACTCATGAATGAAAAAAGCCTGAGCATATTAAACAGCATCACTTAAATAATGCCTGTCTGCTATATGCTATCAAATGGTTTCCCAGGTGGATGCTAAAATGGGTTATACCCCATACATAATGTAAAGCCCTTCAAATGTAAGTAAAACACTACAGAAATCAGATTAAGGAGCTATTTGTTAATCTGTGTAAAGATCCAATAGCTACTGCAAAATTTACATAATACAAATACAAAGTATACAGTTACACAAATAAGATAACAAAAACGTTCTTTTCTTAAATAAAATGCATTAGTGAGAGACAAACCATTTAACATCAAATATGAATACACGTTATGTGTATATAGCCAAAATTTCACATGTACTTTAAAAACCAAAGAAAGACACTACATTTTGGAATCTTGAATTGATGAAGAATTGTTAGAACTGGAAAGGGATCATTACTGTCATGCTGATTATTCTTTTATGCTCTAAAGATTCTACTTTCAATATTTCCAGTGTAAACCTGTCCCAAGGCAATATACTGTGAGGACCTGAAATTCGCTAAGCTGAAACCAAAGCAGTGGCAAGCAAGAAAGCAAGTTGCTAGGCAACCATTTATGCAGCAAAAAACAAAACAGATTTGCAGACTCTGCCAGCACTTGGAACATTTGCTAGTAAATTGAAGCTTTTCATTGGTCACAGGATGCATGGTTCCCTTTATAGCCAGTTTTATAAATGAGTTAATATCAAAGTAACTGGAGGGGCACTTAAAGTATTATTGGATTCAGTAATAAAAATCTTGATTTGTGAAAGTAGAATAATGAAAAGTAGGTCACAAAGTTCTTGAATGCTGATTTGTGTAACAGACAGTTTTGTCTGCGACATGAAGGCTCAGAAAATGTACATAAAGTATAAAGTATGCTCATGATTTCTAAATTAAAATTTTTCTCTGTCTACATTGTTCTTCCTGAAAGACATCTAATGTTCCGCTAATGCAGAACAATGCTCAACTACCTTTATCAAATGTGTGTAGTATTACATAAACTGTCTGCTCATTGGTAATTGTGTCAAGCATTATTATTGGTGGTTTTTTTTTTTTTGATAATCCATCTGTCTATTTAGTGATTATAGACACGTACAATCTATCGTGTAGACATAATGTTATTATGGCCAAATTTACCAAGTTACATGATCATGTAGCAGTGGTGTGAGTGATCCAGGAGAAACTAATGCAAAGGGATGGTGCAGCTGCTCTTTGGGTAACTGTCACACCTCTTGGGCTGTAGGTTTAAATCAGATCTTGGCTCTGTGTACAGTGTTTGCATGTTTTTCCTGTGAATTTGGTTTTCTCTCTCAATGCCCCAGTTTCCTCCCTTTGTGGACAGGAAAAATAAAGGCCTTGAGATCAATGCAACAATTTCCTCCCATAGTCTAAAGACACACTGGTGAGGTTTAAATTCAGAGTAATATGTCTGCATGTGTTGTGATGAGTTGATGGCTTGTGCTACTCATAATAGGGTCTAGGTAACCTGTCCACTATAACACAGAAAATAAATTTATAAAACTACAGTTTTAATAATGCACATTTTATCAGGCATAAAATTTCAACCTCATATATTTAACCAACTAGTCTGAATAGGCTGGCATTTTAATTATAATTTATGAAAAAAAAAATTAAAACAAAAATATCGTTACTGAGGTAAAAACCCAGTGCTGGAAAAAGTCATTTTTTGCGGTTGAGAATGACACGTTACTGAAGCTGTTTTACTAGCAATCTAGTGGTCATGAAAGTCAAATGCTAAATGTAAATTCAAGTCTTCAGAGCAGCTACGGCGAGAACAGTTTGGACAAATACAGTACTGTATGTGGAATTTAAAAACTGCTTGCAGAATAGAGTAGAGGGAAAAAAACGTTTATCATACATTTTAAAAGATGCCTAGCAGTAGGTCTGCATTAAAAGTCGCGTTTTATAATGCATCTACTGTTCGTATTAACCTGTGGTGGGTTGGCGCCCCGCCCTGGGTGTCCCCTGCCCTGCGCCCTATGTGTTCTGGGATGGGTTCCAGGTTTCCCCGCGACCCTCACCAGGAATAAGCGGTTAAGATAATGGATGGATGGATGTTCGTATTAACAGCCTACATGGAGATGCATTGACCGACGATGCATTTATCAACACCACCAATCAAGAGCTCGAACGTGTTAAAAGTTTTTTTGGCACATCCTAGGGGGTATGTTCTCTGATTATGAGAACGATCGAGGAGACCCCTCCCATGACTTGTGATTGTTTGTTAGAAGGAGCATCGAATAGTCGTCGACTGTCCGACAAAATTCCAGCAGAGCCGCACAAAAGTAGTTTCTGGATCTGAATGTCCCTTAACTTCGAAGATTTACACTGAATAAATACGAGACGGATGTTGGGTAACCACTGTAGCAAACTTAACGGTACTTATAATGGTATTTGTGTCATAAAAGGCAGAACGTTACCGAAAACGCATCTTAGAACATCCAGACAATAATTGGAACGATAAGCTGCTGTGGTAATGAAATTAAAAGTTCGATATCAACTATGACGTATGTACATGTACAATATAATAATACGATTTAGATTAAAAATAAAACATTACTACCGGAAGTCATCACCGGGCATGACAAATTCTGTCTTAGCGATTTGTAAATGCTCATATAAATACATGTATACATTATTATCAGGATTCGTAGCAAGTTTGGTAACGGTACATAGCTCCCTATAAAACTGGTAATACCTTAATCATAGGTTAAAACATACATTCGTCGTTCCTCTTACTTTTCTCATTCAAAACCCGCATGAAGCGTAATACTTAAAATTACTTGTTGATTTTGCCGCGATGAAATATTGAATTTTTTTCGTATACATGATTACTTGCATAATAATGGAAGTTATTGGAGCACTAATGACACGCTAGGAAACGGTGTTTAACTACCTTACAATAATGTTTCCCGACAATCGTTATAAAATAAACAGGAGGGCAGAGTGTCTCGTAGCTTGCACGCCCCGCCCATCCACGATGTGTTTCGTCGCTATGAAAAGAGCCCAGAGGTCCTCACTTGCTCATTGAGTTGGTATGCACGCTATTGTACGCAACAGGAATAAAGTGGATTGCGTTGTTTTTTTCCCGTGCATAGTGAAGTGGTTAGTAACCGGTGTACTAGAATCAGTCTGCTCAGATTTCTGAAAAGATCTAACTTCAAGCGACTATATTCAAGGGAATACAAATTCATTTGCTTTGGAAATTCTCTCTTTAATTACCTAGTTTCCCATAGCGATAACAGGTAAGAATCATCTTTCGCAGTTCTTTCGAGGCTAACAAATACGTATATCCATTCATATTTATACGTTTACTGTTTAACGGAAGGTGGATAAACTTGCGTTTTCCTTTCCCCTTTTACATGTTTTAAATGTTTTTTATTCAACAGGTCTGTTATTTATTTGTCAGACCGCAACGTCTGCCAAATAAATACAAATGATGAATGCACAGGGTGTTAATACACAGACGTTTCTAACACTTACATAATTTGAGCATGATTTTACCTAATGAGTTAGGGGACCAGCTCCCTGTGACGAGTGACGAGTGAGTCACTTCTGTTAAAAATTTAACTTCAGGCCAATGGGGAAATTAAGCGCCTTGTAATGTTAGTTAGCAAGGTCTGTTTTTATTGGAAAGCATAAAATGTGCGCTTATGCATTTTATAATTAATTTTCTATCCTAAACTATTAATCCTTTTGCAGTCCAATTACATTACTGTAATAATTTCTGTATAAAGGGGTACTGTTCTCAGAATTTAAATAAAAATTCAGTGACATTGCATATGGAGGTAATTTGCTGGAAGTGAATATATGGGAAAAAAAATGTATCCCACATCGAATGATTTGTATCATTTGTATTGTCCTGCAGGTTTATATTAACATATTTGCTGTGCCCCTCACTCCATCTCATATATATTTTGTATAATGTTTAATTCCCCCGACATAGTGTAATTTTTATCATTTCATGTAACGCTAAAAATGCTGTGCTCTGTTGTGTCACTTATTCACCTGGTGCCTTTTTCCTGGCAGGTCTTGAAGCCAATGTGCGACTTCAGCATGGACCAAGTGGCCCCCCCGTCTGCTGCCTACCGCGGTGTTCTTAAAGTAAGGCGACCGCTTTCTGCTGCCGCCTCCTCACCCGCAACGTGAAATAAACAACAATGTCACGAACGTCTCATATAAAGGACCGATTTGTCTTAAACAGTGCAGTTTTTAAAGCACAATCGTGCGTTGATTTTCAGTGGAATCTAAAGATGAATAGCGCTTGTAATAAAGTTTGGTGCTGGTGTGCTGCAAAGGTTGTAACCGTCTGACTCACGTTAGGGTAATGCATTAAGACCGCAATGCTAGTCTATGGCAATTTATAAGGGACACCAATAAAGAGATGCGAAGGAGTATTCTACAGTCTACACATAAAAAAGAGTAAAACTCCTGAAGTTGTTTTTTTGGTTTGTAACAGAATGTATGTAGAAAATTACGCTTTGAAGTTGTTTCGACATTGTAGGAAAAATACTGCAAATACAGTATCCGGAAGAACTGTGAACTGTACAAAATGGAGGGCGATATTGGTTGTGTGTGTGGCTACTGCAATCTGAGAGGTTTTGTTTCACTTAATCAAATATGAGCAGAAAACTCGGTTTAACCCAACGCTGCAGCCTCCCACACAGCCTCGTAAACCCCAGGCGCTGAATTGCAACCAGCTGCCAAAAGAGGGGTTATGAGAGCTGCGGAACAGGAACACCATATATGGCTGTATGTAGACAGCCAGCTGACCATGGCAACCAGTAGAGCAGAACTTTTAATGGCTGATAATGGAAGTGTTTGAAGAACGACTACAGACATGGCCAAACCACGCCTGTTTTTTTTTTTTTAGTTTTATTGTCTTTGTTATCGTTCTCAAACCTTCCAGTGAAAGACTGAACACTGAATTGTAATGCAGTCATTTCAGTGTGCGTTGACGTACCCTCAAGGCCATCATCTCGTTTTTGCAAAAAAAAAAAAAAAAAAGAGAGAAAGAAATAGCCACATAAAATGTATGTTTGGTAAAAGTTGAAGGTAAATGGAAATAATGCAAATTTCAATATTGATTTTAACTTTTCAGAAATCTATTTTTTTTTTTTTGTTCTCTTTTCCAGCGACAGACTGCTTTTGACATGTTTGAAGACCCCATGTCTCTGTTTTCGGGAGCCTGCTTCTCCTTAGATGATGACCAGTCTGTCCAAGAGGTGCCCTCGGGGCTAGACTTTGTCTCTCATGGTATGCCCCTCCTTCTTCTACTAACAGTTTCTTTCTCTTCATCGCAAAAACCGCAGTTCTTAAGTAACATGAAAACTTCTGATTGAAAACGTACCACTAGTTTTATCAGACAGACTGGAGGCTTGTTATTAACTTGTCATGCCACGAACCTGTTGCGAACAGAGCTCAACGGATGTGATGTCAGTGGTTACACAATGTATAAGTACAAAGTGTATTGGAAATTTGTTAATGGGGAAAATGGAGAAGTGTGCAGAAAACTGGCTCAGTCTAGCTTTTTTTCCTCTTTTCATTTTTACGAAATTTTGTGCTTTGTTCATGTCAGCAAGCCTGCATCAACAGTGGGGAAATACTCTATGGGAAACTCCCTGTGAAACTGCGTATGTAATGATAATCTGTTTTGACCTGAAAAGCTAGCCTGCTTGTTATAAATTTAACCAGACCATCTCCTCTCCCAGCTGATACGTGTATAATCATTTGTAGTGATGAAAGTTGTTTCATTGCAAGTGGTAAGTCATTGCACCAGTCATAACCAGTTAGCCATACAAATCTCATGGAATTGGTGGGGGGGAATCACTTTCAGTGGGTGTTCTGTGTTAAGGAAGAGCAGGCGGTCATTAGCTGGGATGCCAAGCCCACTGTGGCCACAAAAATCCTCCCTTACCCAAACGTAAGGGTGCGGTCAGAGGAAGGGTCTGTTCTGTGGGTGTGTGCGAGGCCATCCTTGACCGGTGTGCGTTGTTCTTGTTTGTCTCGGCCCTACAGACCTGGATTCCTGCTGTGTACCTCTGCTGACACCCTGCAGCAAAGCCGTGATGAGTCAGGCCCTGAACGAGAGCTTCAGGGGGTTTGCCAAAGTCCAGTGTCGCTGTGGAATTTCCAGCAGTGAGTATTCCCCTTCCCCCAACTCTGGCATGTCAGCTCTGAACACTCTCTTCCATAAAATAACTCTGTGAAGGGAGGGGCCGTTACTTCTTATTTCTGCACTCAAATGATGTAATTTTCTTTTGGGATTACAACTGATCCGATTTCAGTAGGTGGTACGTTGTTCTTAAGAGGACCTAACCAGAAATTTAAATATATTACTGGGAATAGCCTTAATATAATTATATGTAATTATATACAAAACAATAAATTATTCCGGTTAGCCAGCAGTTATTTTTTCTAATATGAGCAGAACTGGCTATCAGTCTTTCCGGTCACAAAGTTTGATAAAAGGGAATTCAAACCAAATTACTAAACGTGGGCACTTATTTTTGTACCCTAGACTGGGATCAAAAGTAGCCAGTTTAGTTGTGGGAGCCATTGTGTTACCTGTGGGATTGTGCTGATGTTCTGCCCCTCTCTCCACCTTCCTGCTGCAGATCCTAGGTCCTGGAGCAAGGCCCACGTGATGCAGTGGCTACAGTGGGCAGCGTCTGAGTTCAGCTTGCTCAGTGTCAACTTTTCAAAGTTTGACATGAGCGGCCGGGAGCTCTGTGAGCTGGGAAAGGAGCGCTTCCTGGAGCTGGCCCCAGATTTTGTGGGAGATATCTTGTGGGAACATTTGGATCAGATGATGCAGGGTAAGAAGGGGCAGGACAGGATTGCTGCTCCAGAAGGACTTTGGCGGCTGAAAAGCCCCGTGTCAGACTGAGAGCTTTTTGTTTTATTTTTTGTTTCTGTTTTCTACAGAATGCCATGAAAAGGAAGACGCCCAGAACCTTAGCAGTACTGTACCATCGGTTTCCAGCTGGATCAGCAGCGACTCGAGTGCCAGTGAGTGTTCCATACTTTTGGCAACAGATCAAAAAAGAAAGCAGACTGTGGAACTACCTGTGCAATGCTTGGAGATGTGGGTGTTGCTGTGATTGTAAGCGGCGGCTCTCGTGTCCCTAGGTTTCTGTGTGGAGGACACGCAGTGTGCTCTCCGGGTTCCCAGTGGTGGCAGCCTGCTTCGAGAGCTCTTCCAGAGCGAGGATAAGTTGCCTGTGTTGACATCAGACCCTGCGTACCCCGTATTTCCTAAGCCCCAGCTGCACACTGTCAATGTCCGCTATGGCGCTGCCTCTAAGGACTACTCTGCCAACAGCCTGGGCACGCAACTAAAAAAACCCTGTAAGTTTGTCTTCACAACTTCAATTCCAATTAAGCACTTTGTTGTGGTGTTGGGATGGGATTAACCCATTGTTGGACAGTTGCTTGTTGATTTGGTGCTGTTGAGGTTTCAAAAGGTTAGGGTGCACTTGTAGCAGAATCAGATTAGAGCCTTATAGCTGATTTAAAAGATGCTGTATCAGTAAGTAAACTCTACATTCAATAAATAGATAAACACAAACAATTAATATTCATAAGCATCTGCCAGAATGTACATATGTAGATTGGGAAATGACCACTGGGAGTGATACTATTTCCATATGATTGCTGTTGTTTTAACAGAGATCTTTGATGTACTGATTGAAGTATGTTTGTCTCCTGGGTTACAGTCTTGTCACAGAAGCAGAGTTCTGCGGAAAGCATGGAGAACCTAGATGACACAGAGTTTCTGCTCCGTTCCTGGAGCAGCCAGTCGTCCCTGGCCGACACGCAGAGGGTCCCCTCCCACGACAGCTTCGACGAAGACCTCGTATCGGGCAGCCTTGGCCTGGGGAGGCAGGGCTTGTCATTCAAGGACTACGTGCAGGAGAGGAACGAGCCTCTGGAGACAGGGAATCCGGTCATTCCAGCCGCAATGCTCGCAGGTTTCACTGGTGAGATGCGTGCCTGAAGCTGTCATTCGTCTAAATTTTAAAATGCCGTGCTCCAATGAGTACCCATGTCCATCTTGTCCAATCTTACAACTCTTTTTGTCCCCCCCACCGGCTCACCACAGGAAGTGGACCAATCCAGCTGTGGCAGTTTCTGTTAGAGCTGCTGACCGACAAAACGTGCCAATCTATCATCAGCTGGACTGGTGATGACTGGGAGTTCAAACTTAAGGATCCCGATGAGGTAGGTGTGGACCACGCTCACTCTCGTGTCTTTATCCCAACAGGGAGAGGAAGTGACACAGAAGCACAGTTTGTCATGTGACTCTCTGAGAACCTGTCCCTTCTTCCTCCCCCCGCCCCAGGTTGCACGGCGCTGGGGCCGCAGGAAGAATAAGCCGAAAATGAACTACGAGAAGCTGAGCAGAGGCCTGCGGTACTACTATGACAAAAACATCATCCATAAGACCTCGGGCAAGCGCTACGTGTATCGCTTTGTCTGCGACCTCCAGAACCTGCTGGGCTACTCCGCCGAAGAGCTGCACGTTCTGCTGGGCGTCCAGCCAGACACCGAGGACTGAGCTCTTGTGCCACGTTCCTGCCAGGGAAAGCGAAGTGGTGTCGGGAAGTCCCAGCTTGCCAGTGGTTGGAGGCCTTTTTCTGGGGCTCTCTCTTTCTGGTGAACGTGTTGTCACACTGCGTGCTGGAGGTCACTGCACCTCACGGAGATGGCAGTTGCAGGGACTTTCTTCTTTTTCGCCAGTGGAGAGTTGAAGTCCGGTGGTCGCTGCTAGGATGGGCGTGCATCTCTGTCTTGAATTTTGACGCGGACGCTCTCAACTTGCCTTGTCGTGCTCACCGTCAGATGTCGTTTCTTGCCTGCACCTTTTGTACATTGAAAAATAATGCTGTGCGCTTTGGCAAGGTGGAAACCAGTTTCTTGGTCTGTGAAGTGGGTAATGTTAAAAGGCATACACTCCACATGTAATCTGCTGGTATTTATCAAGTGCCAATTCCCCAAGTCTAATTTAAACTGTAATCTGTCACAAGATGTTTTCTCTTCTATTTCATAGTAATTGCCGTAGGAATGTATGTGTATATTTGCCAGAGGTAATATATTTACAAATAATCATGCCTAACCAGGGAAGGTTATTGGTTTTAATTTTTTTGGAAATTTACAATGCCTTTTTATAATAATGTAACAGTGTATGTTGCTGTACTGCTGATGAGCTTGTGGTGTATCTACACTGACACTGATACTGAAGGCATTCTGCTGCAAAGACCAGTTTGTGTTTGTGTGTTTTTTTTCTTGAAATTGATTTTGTTTAGGCAAATACATATTTTAATATATTTAAGTGATATTTGTTGGGAGTTAAGAGTGTCTTGAAGTAGTTAAAATGTGTACGTTATTTATTTGAACTGCTAAATTGATAAAAGTGATATGAGGCTGTAATATTGCCTGTTTTCCTTTGGCCAAAGCCACACATGGATGTATATACTTTTATTTTGTGTGTATTTAACTGTACATTTTGCATTGTGTAGTTTTCTCTGTGGTCATTGGGAATACGGACTTAATTGTAAATAGAACTACAATGATAGTTTTCTCATGGTGTAATGAATATTTTTTAAATGGATAAAGCCATTTTTTGCCTCAGGATGATCTAAAAGATTTAACTGATACTTTTAAGATGCATTATTTAATTCTGATATGGCTTTGTATTTGATAGCTTGCACATATGTGGGGATCTGATTTTTGCACGTGTATCAACTGCTGTTTCTGAAAGAAATGCATACCCGGAACACCATCCCACGTCTGGGAATCGGTCACAGTCAGCCTAGCGCCAGCCTATGCCTTTCATGGCTGGTGTTTCCATTAAGGGGCTTTTGATCCAGGTGTTTGATTCCCACTTCAGCTTTCAAAACTATTCAGTTATTAGTGATGGCTGTTTAAAATTACAGTGAACTAAGGACATCGGATCTTGCTAAAGTTATTCAGTTCATCTGGTGTCACGTGTTTGTGTGCAATAGAGGTGTCATCCAAAGTATACTGTACATCTTAATATATTTTACACACTGTCAATAAGATTCCCTTCTAACAGCTAGGTGTTATTTAGTGAGAATACTGTTCTGGAAAACAACGCTTACGTGCTTTCTGTGACGTCAGAACTCAGTTGCTACTGCACCAAACTACTGCCATGTCATGAAGTCTTCAAATAAAGCTTTATTTTTTGTACAACCTGTTTTTGGTTAATCATTATGGCTGGAGAGAGTATGGGTGTTAGTACACCTCAAGGTGTTAGACAACATGTAACACTGACAAGAACTACTGCAGATGGGGGGGGGGGTGCCGTTCCCATGGGGACGCTTGTCTGGAGGAAACGGAGGCGTTGGTAAATGTCATTGTGCCCATCAGCGAAGCTCCTCTTGTGCCAGGTTATAAAGCGGAGGTGGGTGGGAGAAATGTGCTACAGCATTTGGATAATCAGCAGAACCCAAACAATTCCACAACAAAACTGACACGTGGCCCCCTCAGTAAAGGCAAATGCAGACTAAGTAACAGTCTTGATAAAGCACAGTGGATTGGCCATTGTGCTGAAATGCTGGAGAATACATTTAGTCAGCAGGAGTACACCTCAGAGTCACCAGCTGTTTGCTCCAATCCTCACAACTAAGCGTGTTGAAAACACCCACGAGGACGGCACACTCATCCGCGACTGGGTTTCCTCTGGCCAAGACAGACGGTAGATGACTGGTCGCCAAGAAGGCAATGCAGCAAGCCTTTGCTCTGCCACCCAACAACTAACAACAAGATTTTACAAGGTAGAGTATCAGTGGAGCAGGACAATCAATCAAAGGGTTTATCCTGGCTTGCTCTGTTGCTTGTGCCTACAGCTATTCAGTGGCCCCTGCTCTCCCTCACCGCAGCTCTGGAGCGAGGACTGCTGCTGATCTAGTGTCACGTGCCTGCAGAGACTCTAGGCAGAAGGCTGTATAAAAACAAAAAAAAAGCATGTGGTGAGCAAGCAATGCAGAGCTGTTTCAACATGTAGTGTCGATAGCGTAGGCTCATAGTTTTAAAGAACTTTTTACTGAGAACAGGCACCCTCATCGATGGTGATAGTGATTAGAATATGAGGCTGTGTATGTGGGTATGGCCTGAGAGGGTGTGTGAGTTCAAGACGAACACAAGTATGTCACGAACAATGGACTTGCGTCTGACTAAGTAGGTTGCGCAACACTAGAATAATTCAGCAGTGGTAAGTTCTGAAAGTACAAAGCAACATTCACTGCAACGATGAGGACAGTGACACAAACATTCCAGTCAGATTACCTAGCGAGGTAATAACACAGACTGACTTCACTGTGAATAAACACATGTCAAAGACCGGTACTAACTGCTTTAGTCTCAGGTGACAGTCTGTACAAGATAACACCTGATTATTTATCAATCAAATTAAGGTCGTTGCCAAGGTGGAGGTTCATAAACCCAATTGCAGGAAGTTGATAAAATGATGACAAACAGAAAGGCAGAGGAAAGTGAAGATGCAGAATTGCATTCATTTTGGCACCTATGCCAAAATATATGAGATGATACGAGATGCAGTTACAGCAGAGGCAGACTGGTCGTCAGAAGGCGTGCGATTCTCTAAGCGCAGCCGTCCTGCTCTCCACCGTCACTTTGACAGACACTGTTCAAGGACGCTGCTCAAGCAGCTCTCGGCGGTAACCTGGCAGCCAGCCAGCGTGTGGGCGGCTCGCATCGCAAAAGTGCAAACACGGTCAAAGCCATCTGTAGATACCGGCACCCACGCACATGCCTGCAGCCATCAAACCTGCAGTACACTTCTCACCTCCAGTGAAAGGAAAAAAATGTTTTTGACTCAGCATCTTAAGCTATGTACTTCTCAAAGAAAACAGGGAAAAAAATTAATTTTTACATGTACATTCTTATAATGACTAACCTATTAAAAAACAATTTGAGGAACATATTGATGACAGTCAATCCTAAATGGCTGTGACTAGTCCTACATTTGTTATGCACGATTACACAGACAGACATTGTAATTACTGATTCATGGCTACAGAAGAAATGTTAACTGTTACATTACATTTACATTTATCCATTTAGCTTACGCCTTCATCCAAAGCGACTTACAAATGAATAAGAGTACATGTGCATAATAAAAATGAGGTCAGACAATATCTGACAATCTAGCTAACAGTAAATGCTGTCCTATAGTTGAAAGTGCACAAGATTCAGTTAAGCAAGATAGAGTCCAAATCAACTAAAAGCCAAAGATTAAATTAGCCATAACAAAAGGGATAAATAAACAGCATTTAAACATTGGAACAATAAAGAAGCTGAGCTAATGAAGATGAGGTTCAAGTGCTAAGGTACTACCCTGAAGGGACGAGTCTTCGGTAATTTACAGAATAGGGACAGAGACTAAGAAGTCCTCAAAGTGAGAGGCAGGTCAATCCACAATTTAAGCACCAGGGACGAGAAGGGCCTAGGTCTACCATTCTTCAACAGGGGTGTAAACTGTCTCTTTCCATTGATGGACTGTAGGAGGTGGGAGGGAACATAGGTCTTGATTCAGGACTAGAAATAGCTTGGAGCAGTCTCATTGGTGGACTTGAAAGTAAACATTAGGGTCTTGTACTTAATGTGAGCTGGGATCAGAAGCCAGTGAAGAGAGATGAGAAGTGGAGTAACATACATCCGTTTGGGAAGACTGAACACTAGACAGCGCACAGCTTTCTGAATCCTCTAAAGAGATTGGGTTGTAGAGGCTGGGAGACCAGCTAGGAGTGAGTTGCAGTAGTCTAGTCTTGAGATAACTAATACTTGGACCAGGAGTTGAGTTGAATAATCTGTTAGAGATGGCCTGCTCTTCCTGATGTTGTAGAGAACAAATCTTCAAGCATTGGAGACTGTAGTAATGTGATTGGATAATGTTCAATTATTGTCCAGCACTAATGCAAGGTTCCTCGCTGATGCTGAAATGGTTACAGTTGATGGTTGAGAAACAGCTCACAGGGCATGAAGGTCTTGACCGGGATGACTAAGTGTGAGATGTCTGCAAGGCACGGGGTAATCTTTGCTGAAACCCCGTAAAACTTCAATGGCAAATCATATTAGGCTAGACCATGAAAAACCCGAGGTTCACTCCACAGTTTATGTAGACACGTCCCCTCACACATTTCCCACAGTCAATGTCAGCAGTCTGCACTGGGCAGAAAGGGAACACCCTTGAAGGGTATGCTGTTTTTGTGAACTGTGGGTGTGCTTGCCATTCTGGGTATCACGCAGGTTACGGAGAGGTAACACTTCTAAGCATCCACAGCAACAGCTCACAGATTCTCTCTGAGCTCTCGCCACCCGCCACCTGTTGCTTCTTCAGCACTGGGATGCATATTAGAATAAAGGAAAGGAGAGCACACGTGTGCAACATGCTGGAACTCCCTTTGTTTGACATGCTGGAGGTTGTTTGCACTCATTTTTTTCCCTACCTAAACATGTTGGCTGTGGTGCAAAAATGTATGTAGACATACGGTATACATTTGCAAAATGTGTGTCCAAGCATCAGGGTGGTTTCAGTTCCAAACAAGTTGCTATGTTGCCCAGGTATGAATAAAACCCCTCACACAGACAGCATGTACATTATATTTTCAGAATGGAGTGAACTGGTGTACAATAAAAGATAATGCCTACATTAGTAAATTCTCACATCAGCTGCTGGTCTCTTTACACAAGAGAATATCTCAAACCCAAATGCCATCGCTCTCACATTATTCTGGCATAGCCACAATCCAGCATATTTAAGAAGCAATGCCTTATTCTACCAAATGTTTCTGAGCTTCAGCGTTCAAAACGTGCAGAAAGCAAACTCCCATCCCCCGCTCCTGAACTACGGCGTCACTTTCATTTTCTGTTAAACCGTAAACTACAAACATCATCGACATGCTGTTCAATGTGGATTTACAGGTGTTAGTCCGAGGCTTCTGAACGCCATTCACAGCTGGCAGAGCGACAGTGCCTCGATCTTCAGTCTCGACAGCGAGCATGGTATCATCGATTTTTTATAACTACTTTCTGGATGGAGCATAAAGGTTAAAGTCTCCATCTGCCCTCGCTAGCCATCTGGATCACAAAAACACCTCCTACGGGGGCTGAGTCAAGCGTGCGAGATTCTCAGAGAAGCGCAATTGCTGCAAGTATGAAACTGCAGCTAATTAAACATGACTTACATCGCCACACTGAATGAATGTAAACAAACCAATTAAGTATTTGGGAGCTGAAGCCTTGCAGAGATGTCGCTGTGGAAAAGGCAGGTGGGTGGGAGGGGGGGAGTAGTGGGCGTCATACTCTTCCAACCCTAGGGAGGACATCAGGTGAGGTTAATTGGCAATTAACTACATCCTGCATTCATACCACCTGTCCCTCATTTGTTTCTGCATATATATCATCCCATTCTGACCTATCTTAGAAGTATTATACTTCTGCAAAAAGCAGTTCCTGTGTTAGTTGCATGTCCTTTACACACATTAGATCATCTGCATATTTTCTCCCCCATGTTGCATGGGCCTTGCTATATATGACATATAAGTTATGGCATGGCTATTTCTGTTTAAAAATACCTCTGAACATGCTCTGCTACTTTATTATTATGATGTTATAATATAAGTCCAAGAACAACATGTTTTTCAGTGAGTATATTTTCAGTGTTTTTTCCCCCTTAACTCATTTTGCCTTATGAGATAGACTGATGCCTCACTTGGTGTGTGAGCATTAAATAAAGTTGAAAAACTTATTTCAATTGATTTTTGAAGTGTTCCTTACGGCATGGCTGCCCCTCACATCTTTGCTACAATTTGTAATACTGTATATTACCACAGCTGGTCCACAAAAACATTTACACATTTACATGTGTATTTATTGGCATGACAAATTTACTCAGCAAAGTCACTTGGTGTTTTTTTAAATGATCACATGAGGAGGCTTTCTATGAATTCAATGTAAACCCTAGAAATTTTCTCAGCTGAGGGGAAAAATTGCCCTTCGCTTGTTTTTTCCAGTTACGTTGGTCTTGCTCAGTGCCAGGAACATTAGTGCACGCCACTGTAAAAATTTCAACCAGGCAGCCAGCGTCCATCTGCAAGCTGTTACCTGCAAAGCAGCTGCGGGCTCTGCCACTGACGTCAGAGCCTCAGCACTTCCCCACCCTGAGTAAGAGGACAACCACGAAGCGCTGGCTGCCTTCCACTAATAGCTGTTTACATGAAAAGTTACACCACTATCAGAAAGTACACGTACATACAAAGCACACACAGCAACAAGGCTTGTAAAACACACATGTACACACATGCATACCTACACGCACGCCCATTTAGAAAAGGAGACTCTAAAGGAGACAACTGTGGAAAATACAGTAATACAGTATATTACAATGGAACTAAACAGTTCACTTCTACACCTCAGCATGGCTACTAATGGACACTATTGTACTGCTGAGTCACAGAGCATCTTATAGCTGCTGTATCAAAACTGAAAGATGTAGGTTAATTCTGACATGACTAACTATGATTAAGCTTTTGTGTGTACGCTGTTCTCTTGTTAATGCTCAAGTAATTATGAAGCAGCACAGGCACATTCGAGTCAAACACAATAAAGCTATTACTTCAGAGTTTCCACTTGCAAACATTTCCACTGTGATATCATCATAGGAAAATTTTGTATAAAAAAAATTAAAACAGGAGTTATGAAATAAGTAAGATGTTGACTGTAAAAGCAAGAATTCTTATCAATTCGTATCAGTGTTTGTAATGTTTTTAAGCAAATTGTGATGTTATAATGAAGGGCCAGAGGCCAGGATGTTCTGGATTTGTATGAGTAAACCAGAAAAGGCAGGAAATTATATCCCCAGATGTTTCACAGAGGAGGGATGGGCTGGAAACTGATGATGTGCAGGTAATAATGGCATTCTATTGATTTTCCACATTGTATTATAAACGCCCCCCCCGAATTACATAAACCAGCTCTTCTCTCCCCCTTCTCCCTCCCTGAGACTGAGATTGCACCAGCTCCTCAGCTCCTCTAGACGTAATTACAATCACGGTGAATAAACCGTGTCATGGTCACAGGGAGATCTCAACTTCCCCCCCACAGAATGCTGTGAATCTTTCCCCATTGGCTACACTTGCTGAATGCTCACCGCTTGCTGAACACTTTATAGCACACAGGAGGAACTGCCGATGGCTGCCATGAAAACTCGGCCATTGAGGGTGATATAACTTTAAGGTTTTAATACCAGCCTGGATTTAACAACATGCTGTGAGAGAAGCAGTAGAGAAAAGTGAACAAGCTGGGCAGAAAAATACCCAAGGATGAAATGGTAGTAGAGGAAACTACATTTAAAATTATAAAACCAATCTGAGTTTTCTGCCAAAACACAATTAATTATTACCACACCTGACACATCATAACCTTCTCAGTGTAAAACGAAGTGGAATTATAACGAATTAAATCACAGTCTCAAAGTATTATCTATGATCACAAAAGTATTTTAAATATTTTTGATAAAGCACAAAGAAACCTGGCTCCAAGTGTTTTTTGGTTATAATTAAATTCAATTCAATTTATTTTTATATAGCGCCTTTTGCAATAGCATGCCTCAAAGTGCTTTACAGAGAAAGTTGAAGAAATCAATACAAATGAATGAAGCCAGACAACAACGGAGGAG
>JABJVR010016504.1:0-41327 GCA_025773905.1 Chitala chitala | reverse complement strand
CACTAAGTATGTTGAATAAAGCACTACTTACTCTATAAGTATATATAAATAAAGTATTGCTTTATTCAACATACCTTCTGTGTCTCATTAAGAATATGAGCCTTAATGAATGCATTTATTCCAGGTGGTTTAACCAGATATGATTGTGATATGCCCTACGTGTACAGTGCTGGTGTTTTCTTATTTCCTTTGAGTAAACTGTCCCCATCTCACCATGAGTTTGCACCACTTTCTGCACAGCAGTTAACTGCCCTAATCCAAAGGTTGCCCTCAAGCCCCCTGTGACTCGCCCTGGCGTCTCAGCGTCCGTAACGCCCTCTCACAGCAACAGGAAACCACATGTTGCAAAAGGTGTTCCAGTTCTAGACAAAAGTAAGTGCGCTGTGTGTTTTCCGTACGCATCATTATTGTTGTGGATGACAAACAGCCAAGTCAGGAAAGCTTTCAGACAGCTTTTTTGTTGTTTATCATTATCTTAATTAATAAAATGAGTACTGTCCTAAAAACAATGCTGGCGGCTTGAGAGTAAACTGTCAATGTGCATGCACATTTTGAAATATGTTTCTGAGTTGGAAAAAATGAAAGTTTTAGGAGAATGAAAAACATCTCAGCTAGCAGGTAAATAACCTGTCCTGCCGTTTTGTCTGACAGATATATCAGATGAGCTTAAACAGAAACTGGAGAAGCGTCGAACCAATCAGCCGTGACGGACTCCAGGAAGCAATTGTGAAAGTGTTTTGGAAGGAATCTCATCAATCAGCATCAAGCCTTTGCTAGGCAGGGTTTCCCCTTTGTGCCTTCAGCCATTTTACTGTTCTGAGTGGCTTCATTGAGCAAAGACAGACACTTTACCTGACAAATTGCCTTAATGAAGGGCTACAGCAGACCAGTAAGAGATTGTGTACTCTGATTACAGACTCGTATATCCTGAATATAGACAAACACCTTCTGCTGTATGAAAATGTGTAACCCATGTTCTGTCTTGAACACCAACTGGACAGTGACTGACACAGTACGTGTCCTGCCGTTCCAGAC
Source organism: Chitala chitala (assembly GCA_025773905.1). NCBI lineage: Eukaryota > Metazoa > Chordata > Actinopteri > Osteoglossiformes > Notopteridae > Chitala > Chitala chitala. Next base: position 40,292 of record JABJVR010016504.1, on the reverse strand, counting down.
AGAGCTGCTATATGGAGCAGAGATTGATGAGGGGAAATTGATTCTGGCAAGACCCGTACTCTGCCTGGTGGATTAAGTGGCTGTAAATCAGCATGTAAATGTCACATTAGTGCCATTATCAATTATCTGAAACCCCATGTTTGTACAATTCAGTGTTACTGTTTCTTCACTTCCTGAGTTTCCGTACTTTTTTAACTCGTCCTGTGTTTTAGTTGTGTTGTGAAGATTCAGCAGGTACAAACAAAACTATGAATTCTTGTATTCAATATGATTGGCAAGACAGAGCAGAACCTTGTCATGCAGACAGACAGACAGACAGAACAACAATGAACAATGTGGATTGGCTGGCTGTCACTTTATTTGCCGTGTGAAAATCAGGGCCTGTGCAACGTTTCCTTATCTCTGTGAAATCATCTAGTTGTGAAGCATAAAGCAACGTGGATTGGAATATAAGATATGTATGAGAGCAGTGTCCTCTGCTCTCTGACGTCACAGCTCTGTCACTGCCGTGGGAGCACCACTGCACTTTAAACTTCCTGGAAAATCCGCACGGGACGCTAGGTGAAACCTCACTCCAGCACACACTCAGCGCACTAACAATGCTGAAAGTACTGCAATACTGTCTACAAGAAGCCATAAAACACTCATTTAGTAGGACTATTATTGTGCTAGTTTCACTGATAGTGATAGGTATGTCAAATTCAAAACAATGCCTAAAGAACTTGCGATTCAGTACATTTTGTTATAACTATTACAATGTTGCTTTAATAAAATTTCAGTACCAAAAGAAGTCTTGAGAAATTAACTTTCATTATGTTGCTAATTCGGTTATATTTTCACAATCATTGTGCCACAAATATTCAAGCGATCGTCATGACTTCGGTAAATGACTGATTACATTTTTAACAGCTTATATAAGTGCACCTAACTATCCCTTGTTAAAGAAAGCTGGAAGGCACGAGAAGTCACAAAGATGAGATCAGGCAGACGGTTTGTTTGCCCCTGGGGGGAAATGGACAGAGATGCTTGTTTGATGCTGGTTAAAAGTTCAGTGTGATGGTGGGGTATGTAACAGGCTGATGGGAAGTAGGCAAGATATTAGGCTGGGTCCAGATAAGGTGACATTCTGCAATGCCACCGGCTTCCACCTGGACCTTAGGCTTATGTTAGGCTAGCATTGGAACTGCTGGTGCCGCTGCTTCTCCTCTGGCCACTCTGCACCATGCTGGGCACCTGCAGCCCCGTCTGCACAGAGAAACTACCATTCCACACCTGCAGGGGGCAACAGAGGCACAGCTGAGAGATGCCAGAGGACTTTCTGAGGGGAATCACACTCCTACAGAGCAGCCCCCCCCCCCTCACCATGAATGCTGGAATGACAGGCTGCTGGAACTTGGTTCTGAAGCTGTGGATCAGCTGCTTTGTTCTGGCATTGTAGAAGGACAGTATTCCTGCAAGGCAATGAAACAAAGTCTAATTAAGAGGGATTTGGGATTTCTCTGAAATCACTGAGGGAAAAGCCCATCAGGCAAACGTGAATAGCAACTAACAGTTTGCCTCATTCTGCATAAAACAGTAATTTTTTGCATTACTTGCTACACACTTGCTTCATAGCACATATGTAATCAAGCTGTTTAACAGTAACAGTTACCTGGGCACAGTATATGTATGGTATTGATGGCTATAAATATCACACAAATGCATGAGCGGATCTGCGGAATGCTGAGATCGCACCTGGCCTTCTCACCTTCTTCAAAGCTACAATAGATACCGATGCGGTCTGGGACAGGACAATCCAGAGTGCGAGCTTTGTTATTGTGCTTGGCTGTGAAGCTCTGCTGCAGCCAGTTGTTGAGGTGCAGGCACCAGGAAGCGCTGCTCTTCCCCAGCTGGTCGAACCGGCCCAGCGTGCGCAGCGCCAGCCCTGCGGCGAACGCCTTGCTCTCCTTGTCAAACCGCACCTCCCAGTACTGCTGGCCTGAGTCAATCATCGTGTCCCCTGAGTGTTTGGGGACAGATGGAACTCTGATAGCTACAGTGGGTCTAGGATATTCTGAGACATGGAACTTTAAATGTCCGTGAGCTTACATACATGCTATAGAGCTCATACATTACGCACCATGATCTATGGCAGACATCACAGCCTGCAGGTCCGAAACCCTTGCTCACCTAGCACAGTGTAGGACTCGGCCGTAAACCTGTCACGACTCACTCGAGCAGAGGGTGTCCTCTTTGGGGACATCATCGCATTCCTGAGGGAGTGTGAGTGTGTGTGTGAGAGACAAAGAGAGAGAAACAGAAAGTGCGTGTGTGAGAGAGAGAGAGCAAGAGCAGGAACAAATGATGGTACAGACAGAAACATGAAGGATGAGGAAAGAACAGTGTATCTGTGGAGTCCGTTTTGGACCTGGCGGGGGAGTTCATAGGCGAGTTGGTCCTATTCTTGTCCTTGCGCATTTCTTGGACCTTGCCTCCACTGCTGTCCCAGTCGACAGTGAGGTCCTCCACACGCAGGTTCTGGTGGGCCGAACCCGAGTCCAGTTTGAACAAGAAGGCTGAAGAAACACAAGTAGACACAGACTGTGAAACGTAGCATCATTTCTTTAATGGAGTCTTTGTCCATAATGGGATTTCCATGAAGAATTTCTACTTTGTGTCTCTTAAACATTCATTTTTTAGCATATGGAACAGTGTCAATCCCTGAACTGAAGACAGGCACCACTGTTGATCTTGGCTGTTTATCTTTCTCAATCCCACTATGCAACCTTTCTGCTCTGTTTTTACCATGTTTACCCACCCACATTCCACAGAAACCTCGCAGACTATGCATCACTTCCAGTCAGCACGAGACTTACCAGGTGTTTCCAGGGTTACAGGCTCTGAGAACTCTCCTGCAACCGCTTTATTGCACGCTTTCACACGGAATGTCATAAATCGTGTGTCAAACCGCAGACCTGCGAAACAGACAAACCATTAAGCAAGTTAAACAGAAATTACCTCTGTGCTGAGATTTTGTGCTCTGCCTAAAAAAACAGGCATGATGACAGTCTCTTGTAGTCGACTGCATCAGTGGTATTTAAATGGGTGCTCCTCAGTAGGTTTAGCTGTCTGTCACTTTGGTACCTGTGGTTTGGCAGCTTCAAGACCACACTCAGAAAATGCTAAACAGGAAATGGTGCAAGTGTAACAAGAAGCCTGTGGCTAACTGAAACTTATTTAAGTAATTACCGTAATTCTACATTTACAATTTAAACTGTGTAGAGGTTGTACACCATAGCCTTTATTTCGTTCTGTGTACTTGGTGTTATATTTAAAGCAATAAGACAGTTCTATTCATTAACTATATGTTTGAAAGGTACCAGTTGTTCTGCAGAGCACATAGGCTGACAAACATTATATAACATGTACTTACACAGAATAAACGGGTAACCAACTTTCATCAATGGCTACACATGTTAAATACATACATACTTGCATGCTTAAGTGTGATTTCACTGATATGCATAAAATTGTTCAGGTGAAACACTTCTTGTTCAAGTATAGATTTATTACTGTCATTTCCTATATGACCCTTATAAGATGAGCTGGTTGTGTACGTTTTTTTTCCTTATATGTGTCATCTGTCCTAAAGTGGGGTTAGGTGTGATGACTCACCAGTAAGCGTGTACTCCGTCTGTCGGATCCCCTCCACGACCATCCAGGGATACTCCTCACGGACACGTGGGGGGCCCTCGTGGTTGGTTCGGCGATGTTCCAGAATATAGTGGTCTATTTTGGTATCAGGTTCAGACAGGGTCCACACTATTGTCACTGTGTTGTCACACACCTGGCAGTTAGACACTTGTATTTGTGGAGTGGCAGGCACTGAGAAATAGGAACAGAGAGGAAATTGGGGTGATGGTCTACATGTTGGGTGTACAGTGTCAATGCTGGCATTTGCCACATTGTCCATAATCTAACTGTGATGCCATAAACTGCAAACACACAGTATCCAAAGACAGCTTTGTGTTTCCAGAACACAAAGCTGTCTTTATTATACCTTACATCTTCTATAGGGAGAATGTTCAGTTGTAACCTTTATTAGCGTGAGCTAACTTACATAATGGCATTTCCAAACACATAAAACTGAATTGCTTGTGTTAATCTATATCATGAACAAACAATGGGCAACAACTCAATACCTGGGAGGAATTTTATAGCTCTCAGCATGTCCCTCTCCTGAGCAAAGTCCACCATCATGTGACTCATGCTGTCGCTGACCTTGGCCTTCAGGGAAAGGCGGAATGCCGGGGCCATCGTAACACTTCACACAAAGACACAGACAGGCCCACACACAAACACATGTATACACAAGCGCACACGTGCATACAAAAATGCAAACATACACACATAGACACGCACACACACAAACATTGTTATGAAATGATGAAAAGATAGGATCAGTTCTTCAGGAAGCAACTGCACAGTCACTAAGACATGTAAGCAAGTAACCTACATAGGGCTGTCACAAGCGGAAAAACACTGAAGACACAATGCATTTTACACCTGCTGCCTTCTAAAGAGAGAATAAAACTGTCACTTTGAATTGTGAATTGACAAACAATCAGGGAACAAAACATAGCAAAGCAAGTGTAGGGGTAAATTTCAAAAGGCCTTGAAGAACTGTGTATTAAATGTGCATATATCTATTATTTCACGAGTATGTAAATCCACTAGGAACTGATGGAGACTTTGGGTGCTGAGAATAATGGACAAAAATACTGTACCTATCCTTTATGTCTTTGGCAGCCTGAAAGCAAGGAAACAGAAGGAAGAGAAACGGAAGGAAAGACTCAGAAAAGAAGAGAGTATAAAGTTACAGCCTGCCATTCTGGTGTTAGACATCACATCTGTGTCAGTCAGCCAAACTGCACATGTAAACAGCCAGAATCTGGGTGAAGGAAGTATAAGTGCTTTGTTGAGCTGCAAGTAGCAAAAGCAAACTGAAACAATTACTGGGGTTTGTTATATTCACAAAAACATTTTTTATGTTATACTAATTTGTTCCAGTATTTGTCTCCACAGAACTAGATAATGCATACAAATGCTTTATTTTGAATTGTTTTTCTTTTTCATTCTGGAGTATTCTGTTCCACAGCATTAGTTCTTGCTTTATTTTATTAACTTGTTGAGGCACTGCATTTATACCAGAGTGGGAGCAGAAGAAGGAGGGAACTCCCCTTTAATTTTCAGAAAAAATAATGACATTTTTTAATGACAAGCATACCATTGATTGTTCTGCAATATCTGTCCACAAAACCTAGAGATACTAACGCCACCCCTGACATTTACAGGGAAATATGGCATTGAACAGCTAGATAAACAAATGATAACATTATTAACTGGATCCTACCTGGCTGAAGCCATCCTCCTCAGAGGAACACAATGTCTGATTGGCCATCTCCAGGAGCTCCTCTGAGCTTTCCAGGGCTTTGGTGCAAGCGCTCAGCTGGATCTGAGAGGGGATATCATGAACAAGGATGACGGCAAAACATGGAGCAGGCACATGCTACCATGCTGGAAGCAGAGCTTCTCTGACGGAGGACACACCTGCAGCTCATACAAACGAGTGGCCTTCTCCTGCTTGATGTGTGTCACCATGGCTTCCTTCAGCTCATCCAGAACCAAGTGAAGAGAGCTGAACTCACTTTCCAGGTCCTCCTGCACACGGTTAGCATTGGCCTGGCAGTGCAAAAAGCCCACCCATATTTCAGAGTGTTCACCTCAACACCAGTTTACATCAGTAAGTGAAACAGCAGCCTTTTAAAACATTGCAGACGTGTAAGACGTGTTAGTGCAAGAGATGCTTCAGCAACAACCTTAAAATTAAACGGTTAAGATGGGTCAGTTCAATGTTCCATATTCCACTGCATGAGTGCCACAACTTTACAATAACACCCTCCAGTAGAGTGACTCAGACTTGATGAATATCAGTGAGAAATTTATGCCATGCTCATTACCTCCACATTCTGCAAGCTCTGCTTCAGAATACATATGAAATTCTGGATCTCCTCATTCTTCTGAGCCAAGGTAGTCATGATCTTTCTTAATGACTCCTAAGATAGTACAGAAAGTCATATGTTCAAGAATGGATAGCTTTGGGATGAACATGTTAAGTGTTTAATGTTAGATCAGATGCTCGATGCAGTTTTACTTATTTGATATCAATTATAATACTTTAAATGTAAGGTATCCCATAATTCAAAAACAAACCCACAAGCTTTTAGCCAGATCTGCCCAGTCAAATTTATAGTCATTATCCAGAATTTTTAAATCACTTTTTCTTCATTTGTAGACATTTGTGCTTCAAAATGAAAAGGGAATACCAAAAGGAGAAGATTGTGTTACCAGCTACCAATGGGATGTGAACTGCAGGTGGACCCCCCACCCCAGTATTCTGATAAATCCTGATCACAGCCCACTGTCTTCTAAGTCTTCAGCCGTGTCATCAGCAGTTCTGCCCTGAGGTTCCTTTTACACATTTACGACACTTCACTGCTGACCTTCAAAACACGTCTGCCAGAGTCCTGCTCGCCCCCTGTTTATGTAATGCATCTTCAGATGTTCTGTGCAACTACTTTTCTGCATTGTCATGAGGATTTGTATTAGACTGTCCATTACACAAAAAAGTACCACTTTCTCCAAGACAATATCTAACTTCATCATCCATACCTATAAAATCACAAACAACTAAAGTATTTTAAATATCACTAAACTATATTTGTACAATATTCATATTAGAATATTTTAACAAAATAAAATGTAATGTAATAGATTACTAAGAAAAATGTTAGCCATTTGTACAACAGTGTTCACAGTTGGCTGGTACCATTATTACACTTCACACTGTGTTTAACACAAGCACTGCATGGTCTGCGATAATGCCACAGAATCAAACCATAACCCTTTGTTTAATATGTCGACCAGTAGAACTGCAGACAAAACTCCAGCATAGACCTGGCTTTAGACTAAACCCCCAGCACCCAACACACAGAATAGGTCTGTGCAATTTTTAAAGGTAATAACGTGTTTGTTCATGCTTCTTCTTGTGTAGCAACCGAACAAAGCCATTGACACCTAAAACTTAACCTAAGAACGTGCAAAGTAACTAATATCTTAATTTGTTAATTACGAATAAATGCATAAGATAGCTCCTTTTGTGTTTATGCGTTTTATTCGAAATCAAGAAGACGTAAAAACGTAAGTAGCGGAAGCCTTACACCTACAGGCTATGTCTTAGAAACTAACACTACAGGTTAACCACACCTTACTGAACCCACTGACAAGCTTAGAGCTGTTACTGCGTCTACGATCTTGCTCTTAGCAGCAACACAGCCGCAGTCCTGCGCATAAGCGCACAACAGATCGGTACTGGTGTGCATTAATACGGAGCGACACTGGGACTCAAACCTGTCACCGCTGCAGTCGCTTCTAATCACAGCTTGGAGTCACTTTATTGACAGCAACAACAACATCGGTTTAAAAATCATAATTCTGCAAAACTGTGTTAATGGTAAAAATACTCAGAATTATAAGGAGCTAATTTAGGTGGGGCCTTTTTCACACCTGAATGGCCTCTCCCCTGAGTTCCGAAAAATGACAGTATCTTCTTTGGCAGCTAACAGTTCCATACTGTATTCGATCCTTTGTCCATTAATGGTCAAAGATACTTCCCGAACGCTTAATAAACCGGTTCGGATTTACCTTTTGGTCTCCCATGTTGTTGGTGTGTAGCATCAGAACAATAGTGAGTTTGTTAAATGTTGTTCCTCTGCGTTTCCACGATACCCAGTAAGTTCGGACAGGGTGGTACTGATGCTGTTAGACAGTGTATTTAAGCATCGTATTCCCAGTCCCTGCGTGAAGTGCCTACATCTAGTGCGCAGCGACATTACAGTGGCAACGCCGCTGCTTCTGGGAATTGTAGTTACGTACACGCCCAAACGTTTACAGCATTGGATTTATATATATTAAATGTGTATATTATTAGTTCAAATTTAGAAAATTTACCATTAAACGACTATATACGAGTACTAAGGATGCATTTCTTAGAACTAATTTTAATCAATGTTAGACTGTTTCATTTATCCAATGGAAATACATGCATGATTAAAAGTAAATTGCCATTACACTTAATTTTGTTTCATGCTGATGTCATTTGATGACATTTTTGTTGAAGTTGCTACTGGAACTCAGTGAAGAGTTAACTACACACCATCAATATTTTTGATCTTGATAACATACAAGTTTCTCATGCATTTATCAGTACAAAAACATCAATATTATTCTGAGTGGATAACTTGCTCACTTCTGTGTTTTAGTCACAAGTTTTCCATAAATCCCTTCAACTGTAAAAAGGTACATCAGACAAGATGACGGAAAATAAAATGAACGTCAATCAAAACAAAGCTATATGTAGCAACTGTAAATTACCGAATTCAAATTAAAACCACCTTTATTGTGTCTGTTTTGACTTTCTGCCATTTCATCCATCAGCCTTCACGTGTTTTCAATAGCAGCTCATTTGGGCGGAGCCAGAAACCAAATTACACAAAGCGGAATACATTTGTCATACAGTGTTTACTGTTACATATTAGAGGTACCCCCACCTCTATAAACAGATGTGACTGCAGCAAAGAAAATGTGTTGTGTACACGTTTTCTCTACTCCGATGGTACCACATTGATTACATTAGTGTTTATTATAAAAAATAATATAATTGTATTGCATTGTAGATGCACTATATATTCACAATTTGAAATCTGAAAAGGATGCATTGTAAAAAGCCAAAGTATAGAAAAGGCCATTGTTATTCTCTGTGTCTGAGCAATTTCAATATATTTTCAAACAGCACAACACTATAAATACTTTGACAGCATAAAAAACCTTTATTTGCTGGACACTATCAAGACTAAAAAATATTCACAGACATCCAGTGTACTAGGATGTTTGTAGAGCAAAACTTCATCTACATGATCATTTAATAGTAATTTTAGCATGGGCTCTGGATCACTATGACTCTGCTTAAATTGTTAAACAGTTATTTTAAGAGTGCATGGGTACTTGATAACTGGTACTGTGTTTTGTGTTCACCTGATTTTGGAACAAGCTGTTTTACAATCAAGACCAACTGACCCAAAGGTTTACTGGCCTGCCTGTAATGAAGGAAAGCATACTTGCCTAAGAGCTTAGTTAAAAAACTGATTCCATCAATGAGAAATATCCTGCCATTGTTAAAATATTTTTTTTTTTACATCAATCTCTGTTTTTGGCTGTTTGACAGAACTATGTTTGTTTTTTGTCTCTGAACTGGGCATTTATCTCTTCTAACTTACCATTATACTATTCTACAGTAAAAAATGAGTTTGGGTCTGAGTAACGACCACGAAGACAGACTGAGAGACTGGATCCGCTTCCCAGAGTACAGTAGAACTGTTTATTAACACTGGTAACCAACGTACAGTCCACAGATCAGCAGGCAAATTCTTGTAAACAGGCTGAGGGCTGAAACACTGGCGAGGTCAGTCCTAGACAGGAGCAGGGGTTGGATAAGACAGGAGGAAGGTAAGGTAAATTCGGGTTACGGGCAACACAGGATGAAAGGATTACACTAGACAATCGGGGAATCAGCCACTTAGCAAACCGTATGCCATGCAATACTTATGTTGGTTTGCTTGCAGCAGCGGCTATTTAACTCTCTGTTTGATTGAGTGCAGCTAGCTCAGTATGGGGCGTGACAATCCACTCATATTAACACCTCATTAACATTTATTCATTTAACAGACACCTTAGTCTAAAGGGTCTTACAAATGAGTAAAATCCAGTTAGTCTCATCATTCAATAATTTTAATAGAGCAAACATGAAGCCAACATAGATAGCCTACTAGCCTACTTAAGCAGAGGTGAATTGAAGTCAAATGAGTTATTTGGACAGGTAACGCGAATACTAAGAAAAGAAGACGATGAACATATTTCAGACACATAGGAACATTGAGAGAATTTCACATTTCATCTAGAGATTAGTCAAATTTTGTGTTAAACTGCAAAAACATTCTTGACATTCTTTGACAATTATATAAATGTATTTGAAATTAGAAAGCACTATGTCAAAGATGAACACTGGAGATTTGAAGTTAGTTTATTTTGTGGCAGGAGAAATTGCATGTATCACATATTGCAAGAAATTCAAGGTCAGGACAAACTTTCTTTAAAGCAATTTCTGTTGCATAATGCCCACCTTTTTCAATTCAGATGTGTTTTAAAGAATGCTAGACATTGTTACATGTAACATGTAGCTTTTTCTTCAATGGAAAACATGTTGAGAACATGACTTTAGAACAAAAACAACTGTATGGTACACCATGCTTTCACTTCCCAAGGAACAAAAAAAATTTATACCAGAACAGGACAGAAACACACGTACATTTTAAGAAGCTCTGAGACAAAGACTAGCTATCTGGTAACTATTATAGTTTTTACTTATACTTAGAATGAACAATGATAGATAGATAGATAGATAGATAGATGGATAGATAGAATGTGTAAAACAATACATATTGGCATATACTAATATCGGTTTGTTATACTATCAGAAATATAGTGTAAACAGTTACAATATTTATTTTGCAAACGTGTTCTAAGAAAATATCTACTTGTCTTTCACCCCCTCCCCCAATTTTTGTTTTTCACTTAATGTATTGTAAGCCCCTCCTACACCAGCTCCATAGAACCCACTTACCAAACCACCTATATGCAGTTGTGTTCTTGGTTTGTGTCAGCATGACAAACTGTCACAGAAAGACCAAAAGAGGAGCAATTCAGCAGCCTCCTTTTGTAAGAATAGCAATGGACATCCACTATAAAACCATTTTTCTACTCGTGTTAACAGGTAAGGACAATCAGCAATACATTAAAATATATACACAATTATAAAAACTTTTTATAGAGGACATTGCTAAAAAAATTTAAAATCTGAACTTATTACTTTCTTCTTAGAAATGTGTTTTTTTTAATCAAAATGTTTAAAAAACATTCCTTTATTTATAGCTAATGCTCTAAAATATATAATTTAATTATATTTCCTCAATCCGTGTACATTTCACAGCAAATGGCACAGTATGCTGTTAGCTTTAGCATTTTTCTGCTTGATTTTCATACCTCATGAATTTGGCCACAGTATGACACCAAAAAGATGCTGTATGTCACCTTTCTGGTGTAAAGGATTCAATTTAGGCCCTGGTTTTGCGTGCAGGGGAAACTTATTTCACAAAAATTGAAGGTACTTTAATAACTTAAATTATGCCAAAGAATAAAATAAATGCAAATTTAGATTAGACAGCTGTTTCACACATATCAGAAGTGCTGTTGATCCTGGTTCCTGGCTCCATTTTAACCTCCACTTCTCTCCTCCTGGTTCCCTCTATAGACATGTGTCTGGCATCAAGCTCATGGTGTAAAGCGGATAGTAGCAACACCATGTACATCCCACCTCCTTCGGGACCAGAGGAAGCCACTCCTGGATCCTCTCTGATCCTGAATTGCAGTTTCAGTCTCCTAGAGAAAGTGGAAAAATTCTGGGTGAAGTGGTTTTTTCGTGAAGGACCTGAGAAACCCAACAATTACACAGACCTGAGAGAGCTTTCCCAGGGCCTGGTCACCAACGGGACGTGGCAGTGGAACGACAGCAAGTTGGTGGACCAGTTGAACCAGAAGACGTGGTCTGCGCTCAGACTGACAAATGTGTCAGAGAACAGCAGTGGATGGTATTTCTGCAAAGTCATTGTGGATATACCCAAATTGAAAATAAAGTGCAGTGATGGAGTGCGCCTCACCATCAGTGAGTACCAGCAGAGGGCTGCCAATATGACCTAATGTGATGCTATGCATGTTGTCATCAAAGACATGGATTACTGCCATCCCTCACACATGACAGTATAACATATACATTCTGTTATCTCAGTTATACATTTTGCTGTGTACTGTCACTTTTGCTCTTATACAAAGGGTGTAGGTTTAAAAAAGTGCAATTTTACTGTTAAAACACTTTTGTTAATATTAATTTTTCCTGTATTTTGTTGTAAATGTCTTCTTGAGACCAAGCCTATACACTTTTGGCCACTGTAGACAACTTTTAACATTTGCATCCCTTTTTACTGACTTGAGCAGCACCCATAAATCCTGCTGCAGTGTAAAAGGTGCTCCAACCATGCCTCATTTGTTGGGGTGGAATGCTGACAACTTCCTCTTCCTCCTTTCACAAAATGGCTTAAACAGTGTAATACAGTTTCTTTCCTTGATTCTCAGGAGGATATGTATTTAATTTTATAGTATATTAAAAACTTAAAAACTGCTCTTTTCTAAAAAGACTGCAGTATTTGTTCTAAATTATAATTTTTTAACATATTTCAGTATGAAGGTATAGAAAAACACTAATTAAAATGAAAAAAATTAAGGGATTAGGATATTCAAAATCTAACATTTTCATTATCTATATATAGAATTTTATAATTTATTATTAAATAATTAGTAATCATTAAATTAGAAGTTTGAAACTGATTTTCTATTCATAATAAATTAATGTTGTAATAACATATCATATGAGCTATTGTGCTGGGTTGGTGCCCCGTCCAGCTGTATCCTGCCCTGTCCCCTAATCTGCCTGGGATAGGTTCCAGGACATCTTTGACCCTGCAATGGACAAGCAGTTAAAGAATGCGAGATGGATGAGTTATTTACCTAAATATTCTAAAAATTTTGAAATTCAATTTTCAGATTTATCCTGAGAAAAAAACACATACCAAACTAATTCACAGAAGTACTGCACATCTCTCTGACTGCACATCAACAGATATTTTTTTTTCTAAGACCCCAATTTGAAAATGGTCTGAATTGGGCATTAAAATGATAACAATGAATTACACTGGTTGTAATTATAATATTCCCATCTGTTTGTTTTTATTATCTATCCATTATTTTCACTATGTTTCTGCTATACGTGTTTTTCCAGGTTTATATGTGACCTACTGAATACCATAACGTAGCACATCATCAGTTTAGCAATTAATTCTCAGACTACAAGTAATCCAGCAACAATTAAGGTCTTGGTAGCATAATTTGCCACTGAGTATTGCAGTTAGCATTAGGCATTTCACTAACAGCTGTAAGTTATTCAAACACCTCATATACTGACTTAATTCAAAGTTATTACCTGATGTCAACTGAAGTATATATGTACTGGGAGCCTTACAAGTGACATAGCTGTAATAACACTTTTTTCTTTTGTACTTTACAACAGAATACATTTCAGTAACTCTGAACATGTTTTTTCCACAGATAGCAATATAACTTCAGTATCAGGTAAAGACTGTGTGCTTGTGTGTTCCTGTAATGTGTGGGCACTTGAAAGGCTTTTGAAATTTAAATAGATGTAGCACATCCTGTTTCCGCTCTACAGCTGAGGCACAAACACATTAAATTGATTAACAATTTGTATGTAATGAGTGCTATTCTTATACACATGTCACATTAATATATATTTATTAGACTGCTGTACACAGTTTTTTTTATTACCTTAAATTGAAAGAAGCATTCATTCTAATTTGTGAGTGGTATAAATATGGTAGACTTTGTGCTGAAATGGTCAGGTTTAGGTGAATGTCCCTTAGCCATATGGAATGATCTTTGCTCTGTTTCCTTCTCTTCTGCTCTTCTTGACTCACCAGTAGAGCCCAACGTCTTGCCCACTGTTCCTGTAGGGAGGGTGAACTGGCTGGTGTGGGGGTCTTTTGGAGTGGGGATAACCGTGCTGCTCTTGGTGACAATGGCCATCTGCTTCTTGTGCAAGAACAAAGCATGTCGTTCCAAAGGTAAAAAAAAAAATTCTGATCTAAAACACTGGTGTCTGGTGTGACTTTTGTTTACAGTGATAGTTTTTGTTTGTCTTTGCATTCATGTCTGGAGTTGAAAATCACAATTACTCCCGAAGCACAACTGCTGCTGCAGTGCTGATTTACCCTGAAACACTGTAGAATGCAGCGCTATTTGTTCTACAAGTATCTAATTGATTTATATCTTTGCAGCATTAATCCCACTGCTTTTAATTTCGTTACACAAGTGAGAAAGAATGTAGTTCAAGTGAGATACAGGCTACTGAGCAGCGTGAGAAATAAGGCCTGTAGAATTCTCTCTGAGTGCAGAGAGCATTTTCACAACCAGAACATTTCCTCTGCAGCCCCCAGATGCAGGGTGACAGTGTACACAAGCAGGCGCGTGTGCAGGGGCCTTGTGGTTACAAAATCGAAGGTCGGCTTGAGAACACAGCAGCACAAGAGTGTCTGCTGTAGGTCTGGTATCCTGTGGATGAGCGAAGATGTACTTTTTTATGTCAGGGTCACTTTTCTTCGCAAAATAAAAAAGAAAAGCCGTATCTTAAAATGCTGCGAGGCAGCTGGTTAGGTTGACACAGTTAGCTAAACAACTGTTACCTTTTGCCATTTTTGTCGTAGAGAATCCCATCTATGAAAACATGCATCCAGTGCTGAAAACTGCTGCCTTAAAAGCTGAAACACAGATGAAGACCTGTCAGCCATTAGATAAAAATCAGCTGAGAACTCCAAAAGCTTCCAGGCACACCAACCCAAAATCTAGTCCAAAGCTGTACGTTTGACTTTGTACAAGTTCAGAGGCTGAACTTTGATTCTCCATCTATTACAGACTCTCATACTGGAATAATGCTGTGTACAAGCCCAATTTCTGCAGAAAGACACAATTGAAGTTGGACAGTGTTATTGTGTTAACTTATTAATCAAATAATTCACATATCTGTTATTCATATTGTTACAGCATTGACTAAGTTTACAATATTTTCACATACTAATGTAATTTATCAAGTATTATGACTATTAGCGATAACTGTCCAGAATATAATTTCCATTAAACCTCTGTATCATGTACTATACATGTAACAGTAGACTGAAATTAAATGTAATTAAAATTTAACCTTAAATACCACGTTATTTTTTTTTTTTTTTTTTTTTTTTTTAATAAACTCAAATCACATAAATGCCTTGTGCTCCTGTCTTAAAATCTATACTTCAGGTGTTCATTTCAGATGCAGATACACACACGATGAAAGTGAGTACATGTTATGGCTCATGGTTCAAAATTGTATTTTCAGTCAAATTATATGGATGTGATTTTTTTTTTGACTGTAGCTGTAGGAGAAATAAAGCACAACAGAATAGCCAATTATCTAAATGTTGTTTTTGTTTTAAAACTGGTGTTTAATTGGTAATAGTTATATATCTCCATTATTGAGTATAAATTATTTATCCAACAGCTGTGTTAAACTACAAAGTTGTGTTCTGAAGACCAGCAGGATTCTGCTGTTTTATATAATGTGATTTCTTTAGATGCCCAGGTATGACTTGAACTGTATGTTTGACTTTCATAAATTAGTACAACAGCAATTACATGCCAAAATTTCTCCCTGTTTTTGCTGAGAGCTGACTGCAAAAAAAAAACAAACAAAAAGTAAAATAAATAAATAAATCAAAAAACAGATACTCCAGCTTCTGTTTTGGAAGGTGTTTGGGAGTTGGGGGGTGGAGTCTGAGGACAGACACGTGATGCAGAGAGGACACAGCAGAATGGGGAAGTGGACTGGAACAAAATAAGGAATGTCAACAACAGAAAGCAAGAAAATTAAAAGAAACAACAACAGCTATTTCTAAAAAAATCTGTAGTGTTGAAACAAACAAATGATTGCTAAGGTAGGCAGAGGGATTTCAGAACACAAATTCCTCCTAGATATACCAAAAAACTTATACAATATATATCCTGTATATATAAACCAGGGTAGGTTCATCACTAAAAGCTGATCCTTTTCTTCACTCTTCTTTTTCTGAGCAACTGAGTCACAAAACTGGTAGTTTCACTTTCCTTAAGTAAAATGAACTGTGTAATGTACATTCCAGTTTCAAACAAAATGTACCACTCAGTTTCCTCTGTAACTGCAGTTTCAGCACATGGAAACATCTGCGATTAATGAACGTGCTGCTAATAAAAGCTTTTAATGTTTTCTGGCAACATCATCACAAAGTTCTTGCTAGTTTGCTTGGCTGAAGTGCATTTGTTTCTCAATCTCATACTGACCTGGTCAGGTCAGAAACAAATCAATTCAAATTTTACTTGTATAGCACCTTTCATACACATTTATGCAGTTCAAAGTACTTTACAGATTACTGACAAAATAATAAAACAAAAATATTACATAAATAAAATAAAATAATAAGAAATCCTAAGAAGTGTAAATTAATATTAATAATTTAAGACAGTAGAAAAAGCCAGGCTAAACAGATATGTCTTTAGTCTATGTTTAAAAATCTTAATATTTTCAGCTATTCTCAGATCCTCCGGAAGGCTGGTCCAGCAGCTTGGAGCATAACGGCTAATGACAGCATTACCAAATGTTTTGGTTCTGCATTTTGGGACCACCGAAAAGGAACAACCAGAGGCACTGATTAGCCTTCCTGGTTCCAAGTCCCAAACCATGAAATACATTTTAAAATGGATATGAACCCTAACAGGCAACCAGTGAAGAGACTTTAAGACAGGAGTAATAAATTCTCTTACGGTCTTAGTCAACACTTCTGCAGCAGAATTCTGAACAAATTTTAAATCTTTTATTATACTCTTTGGTAGACCAGAAAAGAGAGCATTACAATAGTCAAATAGTCTAGTCTGTTAGTCATAAAAGTGTATATTAGTCTCTCTGTGCTTCTTTTGAAAAAAAAAAATTGATTTGAAAAAGCCTAACCTTTGTAATATCCTTCAAATGAACAAATGCTGCCTTTATGACATGGCAGAATGGCTGTCATTTGATGACAGGGCCCCCTGGTGGTAGAAATTTGTCCTTCCACGTTAGACAAATTTATCTGTAACAAATTGTACAGTATTCATAACTTGTATCTTTAATAATTTACATTGATAATTAACTGTACCTAATCGTTTTTCTAACCTTGATTGCTCTGTCCATCTTAAGGAGTCTCAACGATATTTTTCTTAAAACCAAGAACAGTGAAACTGAACTAGATAAATGTTCCTGTAACTAAATAATCAGGCAATGTGTTTGTCCAGCCGCTTTTTTGAACAGTTAACACGGCTTTTCAACACGCAATTACTGAATTAAATTCTTTGGGTTACGTGACTGTGCTTGTTTAACAGGAATAAGAATTTCCCACCAACCTTCCCATTAGAATGTTATATTACCAAAGTTGAACTGAACTCCGTTAACATTGAACTTTTGAAGTGGATTGTTAATACGTCTCTTCTTCTGTCAAAAACTATAATTGTATGACAGTCCATGGTAAAAACTGTAACTACCCATTAAGGAGACGCACTGTAACGGTCAACTTTTATCACGGTACAGCTGCAGCGGCGTGGCGTCATTTCACCATCTGGGTGTGTTCGAGCCTGATAGCACTTTTTCGACAGTTGTACAGATAGAACTGTAGAAAAAGCTTCTTCCGGTTTGCGTTAGAGCTGATACACTACTGGCACAATAGCGCTTCTAGGGGACGAAACGCATCTGTTTAACTATTGTAAAATGACGTGAGGACACGTGCGGGAAACAGCAAATAACCCCTGATGCAGATGTGAATCGTTGTTCATCCGTTGTTCAAAACAGTGACGTCCTACAGGACAATCTGTTTATTTATTTTTCAGATGCAGGATTTTTTAATGTTTGTAATATCCAGGGAAGCAGGGGTTTATGACAAATTTCTTAAACTTGGTGACTGCATTTTTCAAATAGTTTTTTTTGTCTTTACAGGAATTTATTATAAAGGTGTCCAATAGAGGCAGCTCAGTATTTTTGTAGATGTGGAACCAGACAAGCTCTATATACATTCTGCTGTCTTGAAAATTTAACAGCTATCATATAATCCCTCAGATTTTAGTGAAATTTAACACTGAAAGTCAATATAAGGGTAATAAAGATGCAATACTTAATTTTTCTGATGGGAGGGGATGGGGTTATATGGATTTGACAGCAGTTTGTGCTTATTGTGAATAGGCTATTACCTGAGATGTTCCCAGGCACTACCTACAAGATTCCATTTGCTGTGGATGACACACAAATGATGCCCTCTCAGGAATTGCTGACCCCTGACCTGAAGTAGGGGACACATAAGTAAGAGGTTACATGTAGGAATGGTCCACGACAAACTTTTCTTGACTCTTGTAACTGCTAAACTGAAGCATTTTATCACTGATTGGTGCTTGAGGTAGTTTTCGGGGCTTATCTGTGTTTAAGGTGCAGGGTGTTTCCTTGGTCTGCTACAAAGACAGATGTCTGTGAAGTGTCTCACATTCCACTCAGGACACTGCTATATGTCCACCATTTGGCCCCTGTTGTAACAGTTACCACAACCAAGCACAGAAACAGAGGGGACACTGTCGTGCAAAAATAAAAGAATAAAATTTTATGAAGGCTATAAAATTGATAAACCTAAGAATTTAAAGATTACATGATCGAACCAATAAGGGCCAACAATCAAGATTAGGTTGGTGTCACTGTCACTTTTGGCCCCCCCAAACAGACCTCAGACTGGCATCAAATGCGAGAAAGATGCCTCACCAACAATACACATTCCGCAAAACAAAAGAATGCAACAATGAAAACAGGGTTCAATGCGACATGTTTTGCATGCTCAAACAGCTTTAAAGGTTTAGAAATTCTAAATACCAGAAAATTATATCTTATATGCTTATCAATAAATGGAATATATTGATAAATAGTTGCATTGTAAATGAAGATTGCTCACAATGCATTATCCACACCTCTGTACCATAAAGCATTATTAGAAAAGTCTGTAATGTCATTGGTCACATATGCAAAACCACCACAAATGATTCTAGTAACCCAGCCAAATAAAGTCTTAAGGAACTGCTGTCGTTTGTAAAAACACTTATACACATTCATTGGCTACATACTGTACATTATATTGTTTATCAGATTTAAAATGTAAAAAAGAAACAAAGAATACATTTCACTAATTTTCCCTTTCTTTACATTGAATAGATTCATCATTAATGTGCTAGCTGCCGGACTCAGGAAAATAAAGTTGATGGCAAAAATGTATTCCTTGTCGATATTTACAAACTTTTTACATCTAAAAAGGTTAATCTAACCACTTATTGTTTTGTTTGAAAATAATCCCACTGTGCATAAAGATGTAATGTAAGACAAACATCACCTTATTTTTTAAAATACCTTATTAGTCCCACAGGGGGGGACATTCATTCTCTGCATTTAACCCATCCCCTGGGGGAGTAGTGGGCAGCCATTTTTGGTGCAGGAGGTAACACGGAGTGTCTTGTTCAGGGACACGCCTGGTGGCTGGGCTGGGATTTGAGCCAGGAAGCTTCTGCATCCCAGCCATTGAGCCACCAGGCTGCAGTGTACTATACTGCGCATGCACACACAGAGCACAGCATGTTCATTTTACAATACAGTACTGAATAAAATCGATAAAAAGATCAAGAGAAGTTTATCAAAACTATTAGCCAATGTTAACCGAATAAACACATGATAGAGGTACTCTGTGTACTTAAACAAGTACTGCAGGTGGAATAGATTTCAGCAAGCCAAGATAATGCAGATCAAAGGATGTGGTGATCGATGGAGAGAACACAGAGAGAATCAAGAATGATTTGTTTATTCAGATTAGTGTCATCAATTATCCAGGCAAAACTGCAGTCATGAAAATTTTCTTTATGCTGCACATAATCCACATCTGACCACATGGAAAAGTGTTAATTATATTAAAATAATTCAATATATTTTATTTGGTAAACTAATGCACTTAAGTGCAAATAAGAGCATCAAAGGAATGTGTAAAATCTCCTGACTAGTGTTTGGTAGAGGGTGCATTTCAAAAATATAAAGCTAAGTTACCCAGCAGAACTGAAGTAAACCTCAATACAGATAAGTGGCTAAATCCCACCAGCCACTCTGTAAACACAAAACTCTGAAAACTGGAAGCATTGAGATGGGTATAATGCTCAATGCCCACACTATGAGGCCACACAGAGCCCAAATACGGCATGTAAATAACAGAAAGCACAGGGTAGTCATTTCACAAAGAAACCAGCTTCCTGTGAGGGCACACGAGATGGTCAAAGTTAGGGTTACTGTTACTGTTTACATTCACCTTACACAGTGTGCAAGCAATCAAAGCTCCATTATGAAAACTCCAAGTGCCACCCATGTCAGCAATCTTTGTACTATAGTGTAGGTAGAGGCTAACTCTGGCTCCTGGGTTGCTTCAAAAGTTGGCCGATTTTAATTCAGCTGTGCTATTATTGAAGAAATTACCATCTTTTTCAGATGAGCTGTAAAAATAAGAGCACTTAGAGGCAGAGCTGGAACAGCGTAAAAAAATTCAGCTTGTATGCAGAAATCACACAAATGTGGCCACTGTTTACATCTTACCAAATAGCCACACCACAGGGCTGAACTTCTTACATGGTAATCTGACTGCCTGTGCTAAGAATGGAAAAATAAAAGCAAATTACAATTTGCAAGGCACAAATCAACATAACAGTTATTGTACATGTTCAAAATTTGCCCGGTCCTGAAATTTTCTTCATAAGAAATACCAGCAGCAAAAAGATCTATATACCTTAATAGTTATTTTAAAAACACCTCTACTTCAATAATAAAACAGCAATGCATATGTACACTGTAAAACTCCAAACCTCACCTAAAATATATACATTGATGACTTCTATGTTCCTAATGTTATATTCAAGAGGCAAATTCCAGCATTACAGGTCTAAAAAAGGAATGCTTAAATGTGACACTGTCAAGGCAGGAGAAGGACTAAAGGTGCCCCTCCAATAGTCAAAACAACTTTTTATCATGATAAGACAAGGTTGAGGATTTCTGGAATGTCTAATCTGTCAAAAACCAGAAATATATAGTAACACCTGTGGAATTAAATAGTATGTGAAAAATGTTCAATTATCCATTTTTTTCCTCTTGCCTTTATGAAATTCATTAGTGAACATATGATACTGCTGTTAACTGGGCAAGAGCCAGAAACACCTGTGTTTGGTGCAGCAGGGTTGCTCTCTGGCTCTCTTGTCCAGCGAGAGGTGCCTGGCAGGTAGCGGAGACATCACCAGGGGTTATTTTCTGGGTAACTGGGCACAGCACCGGGGTACTGGGGTAGGCTAGGCCCACCTCCAGAGATTGCACTGAAGCCAGCATCCCGGACAGGGGCGCTCTTCCACATGCCGCTGCTCCATTCCTCCTGTGCTCGCTGAAAACTGCCACCACCGCCGCGGTATAAGCGGTGCACCTGGGAAAGAGGGAACAGGTGAGCGGCACAGGGAAACGAAGCTCTCGGCACGTCATGCACCTGGCTCTCCCAGCATCCTCTGCACTGCGGGAGGCTGCTCAGGCCGGCTCGAGCTGCCGCACAGGGCTCACCCTGAGAAGGACCAGTGCCATCAGCACCGCCACCAGAGTGAAGAGCAGGGCCGAGATGAGCATGACCAGAGCAGAGCCCACATTAGTGCTGAAGAACATCACGGCGGCGATCCAGCCACTGTTCACAGAAAGATTCCAGAAAGACAAACAGCGGCGTCAGCACAAAACTGTACAGGAGTGTGTGCCTGTGCAGCTTCATGCAGAGACCACCCCCATCCCCCACTCACCAGGCTCCCCAGCCAGAGATGCCCACCGCCTGGATGATAACCAGAACACACTGGGCGAAGAAGATGAAGAAGAACAGCATGAAGTTGAAGGAGCTGTCAGCCCTGGAAGGACAGTGACAACACAGCGGTGTCAGTGCCAGCAGCCGTACACGGGAGCGTGAACCTGCGCGCACCGCTGTGTTTTTAACCGTGGGACTGACCGGAAAGCCTTGTAGATGGCCCTGAACCAGCAGACGTAGCTGCAAGGACTGAAGAGGAAGAGCCAGAGGAGGGAGAAGCCGAAGTTGACAGCACCACCACCCCCCGCCCACCAAGCGATGCAGGCAACCACGTTCACACAGAGAGTGGCAGAGTACACTGCGAGAGAAATGGGCAAAGAACACACATCTGCGAAACAACATACAGCAGCACACCATGAGACATCTGCCCATTTAGGCAGCCAGCTACACGTATGCTAACAGAGGTGGCCATCAATGGCTATGAAATTCACCCCAGGTAGTTCTGTAGAGTTCTGTACAAAGGGAAATTGAGGCTGTTTTACATTTACATTTATTCATTTGGCAGATGCTTTTATCCAAAGCAACTTACATTTCACATGTGTTACAATGAGCTAGCGCTGGGTGTCTTGCTCAAGGACACACCTGGTGGCTGAGCTGGAATTCAAACTGGGAAACTTCTGCATCCCAGCCTGATGTTTTACCCATTGAGCCACCAGGCCACCAGATGTGTCCTGTGTCTCTTAGTTGTTTCAGGCTTTTCCTGAAGAACGTCATATCTACTGAGTCTCCTGGGACATTGTCTTACCACAGATGGGTGTGGCCCTTTTTGTTTCCTGGGCAATGTAACATGTGCTAAAAGAAGATTTTTTTTGTGTAGCTTTTGTTTTTTTTCCTTTCTGAGGAACTGCACTTGGCCAAATGAAAAAGCCAAGTTAAAAGCTCTTTGGAACAACCAGAAACTAAGGCTGGTCAAGCTGTACCTATGCTGGACTAGTCCTGACCAAACGCTATGTCTATCTGTGCAAGACAAAGATCACCCACGTATCCACAGGTAGTAGATTCTGCGGACAAGCTGCCGGTGCTGGGGTGGGATTTCCTCATCAACGTTCTGGTAGAAACAGGGCTTGATGGGTAGAAAGCGGGGCAGCGGAGGGAAGTTGTTCACTCGGTCTGACAGAGGTTAGAGGTGGATATGGGTCACATGGGTAGAGTGAGGGTAAAGAGATTCACTTTTTCATTGAAAGGACTTTCAAGGAATTCAAGGCTTAGTCAGAGAGACTGAAAATTACTAAGGGCTACGTAAGGTGGCCAAAGCGCTGAAAGAAAACACTACTTTTGAACATAGGTCAAAGTATTAATTTTGTTTTAGGGATGTGGATTTTATCCAAATGAACAAAATGCGTCGAGGATGTGTAACATTTCAGCAACTGTCAAAGCAAACAGAAACAGTACAGCAGCTCCGGGTGATTCCCAACAGAAGACATACAAAAATGCACACAAAAGCACGTCATGTGATGAAGAACAATATTTTATAAAGCACTTTAAACTGAAACTACCAGTAGACAAAGGAATTGTACACTGGAATTGTACTATTCAGTATTCAGCAAGCTAAATAACTGTGTTCTATGAACAAAATAAATTTTGAAATATTCTTTTTTACACCTTAAAGCTAAAGATTTCTTTTTTGTATTAATAACATGAAAATATGTTGTAACAGTGTTACACTCACCTGTCATTTTAAGATCTTTAATGTGTCCTTCCAAATGTTCGTGAACTGAAACATACAAACATATCACTTCAGTAGTCAATGAAAGGACAAATTTACATTTATATACACTCGGTAATGTGTTGAGGAATTTGAATTTGAATTTAAAGTGGCTTTCTATAAGCTTATTTTTGTTTTCAGATTTGGTTATTTGCCTATAGAAAATATTATTCCGTTGAGATAAAGCATAAAATTGGTTTCCATTCTCTGCCTTGAAAACAACTGATAATATTGTATGTATGGAAAACAGAAGTGTCAAGGCTACAGTAGAACCTACAGGAAATTGGTCTGATGTGATTTCCAATTAAGTCATTAATTTAAATTGTTTTTTGACCATCCTGACATTGTGTCCTGTTGTTCAATCCTTCTTGTTAAAATGCAAGTCACACCTACCCCAAAATTATATTTGGACAAATGTGAGAATTTGTTTTGAGAATCTGCTAAACTGGCCAAAAAGACCATTTTAATTTAAATTTAATTTAAAATCTTCCCCAAATTTATGTCTAAACCAAAACAATAAGAATCACAAAACTGATACAATGCCTGTTTTGCACAATCCATTCCTAGAAGTCATTTTCACATTAAATTATAAGAAGTCACAGGGACTGTTATATTTCAAAATCTCTAACATACCATATGTTATCAGCCCTTCATATTAACAGGGGAAATTGGGTCTTTGCTGGTTTTATGTTTCAGCATTTATTTCCTCACTTTAAAACCTTGTTTCTCACCAAGCCTTATGACACAACTTGCAAAGATTCTACAGATGTGCATGCGTGTGCACATACAGCATGCAGTGCTGAAGATCATGGTGGAAAGAATTCTAAGTAACAGAAGCTCTGCATAATCTCAATGCCTATATTTCCAGTGTTCATTCTGATGTGTTACAGGCGAATAAATAAAAACTTTCTTTGAACATTTCAAATCAATGAATTGAGCAGTTAAGGATGTGAACAGATGTCCTGAAAAATCCTAAGCATCTGTGAGTCACTTTATCCATACAATAAATTGAATCCATGCCTGTTTCTACTGTTAGTGTAAACCAAATAATATATAAAAAGAAAATTTCACATGACAACATAAAAGCAATGTGACATTTGATTAATGGTGTGCTGTAAAATCCCTTCCCAGATCAAGTGATGTGTAACTCTGCATTTGTTCACACCTTCTCAACACATTTACACCATCTAAATTTTTTTAAACACTAAATACTTATATACATATTTCAAAAATGTAATATGTTAAATTATTGATGGAGTATGCTTTAAAAAGCATTATTTAAATTAAAAACTCCTTGGTAAAGTATTTAAATTGTTTAACTGTGATCACACTGTCCAATTCATCTGTCTTGTAGTTTAAATTTACATGCAAAATAAAACATCAGTAACGGAAAAAAGTGCATTACAGTATACATGTGTGTCAATTTGACGATAATGAGCAGTGTAGCAATGACTGTTAACGTAAAGAAGAAAACTTGATGCACTGCAATTACCAACATAATACACATTTCTCAAAATTTTAAACATGGTTTATAAAATATATGCGATGTGTCACCTAGCTAATACTTTGAACAAGGCGCTCCAGATGCACTGGTCCAAGTGTTGACATTCAACATTTGCACAAATTATTTTTCAAACTAAGAAAAATACTGCCACTGAATTAATTACAAACTTTTTAAGTCGTTAAAATACAATAACTTTGCAGATAAGCGATTTCATTAATATTTTTAACAGATACCTGCGAATCGTGAAGTCCAGATCAGTCGAGATGCGCTAACCCAGCCCCGTCAAAAGTCAGGAAGCTGACGATGTGGTTTATGGGGCATGTAGTTCTTATTTGGTCTTTTTTTCCCCGTGCAAACGCGCCGTTCCCTGGATTTAAAACTACAGGTCCCGTAATGTAAAACAAAGGCGCGTGTTTGGGAGACGTGTGACATGCGATAACTGTTTCCTAAAACTGTTAATTGTACCACGGACGGAAAAGAAAGAAAAATAATTCCACAGGTCAGCAAAAGTTGTAGTGTGCTGCGTACTGATAGTAAAATGACCTAGAGTCAAGTGAAGGCCTGAAGCCACTTCTACGAACTGCAAGAAAACACTGGATATATTACATAATGTATAACAGCCATACAAAGTTTCTAAGTACAAATATTTATTACGGCTGTAGTGTATTATGCGTTCAGTTTCTTGCTCGCACGCATCGCTGCCATTCGATTTCAAAATAATGTGTAATAATTTTTTAACTGTTCATGTCATTTAGACTACTTTGTTTTGTAACGTTTCTCTTGTTGTTACAGTAAGTATTCCAGCAACAGACAATCTACGACACGATCTCAGAAACCTAGTGTTAACTTGACGTTACATTACGTATCCTCGCCTCGTTAATTATTTAGCGACCCATCCTACTGGTTAAACATGGTTCTTTTCCTGATGTCAGTTAACGATCAACTACGTTTAAGTCGTAGATATGCAATCTGGAAATGGCTATCAGATTTGATTATAGTTAATCCATACCCTAAAAACAGGGAACACGTCGTTACCTTATGAAACGTTAAGTGTAACGATCAGGCCATGCGAACACAGGCGAAAGGTCGGAGAGGTCTATTTGCGGTAAGAATTTTATTATAAGCAGAAAACACAGTCTAACTAGAAAACACGGGGAACAAGGCAGAGATAACACAACACATTAGACTAAGAACCAGGACCTCAAAAGTATCATAAACACAACCATGAACCAGCATTCATCTAAACTAAACCGGCAAGGATATGGGGCAAACACAGACCTAATATAAAATAGAACAGGAACATCAACAAGTGCTCTCACTGATACAATTAAACAGGAACAAAAAAAACTAACGAGGATACAAAGCCAAACAACGAGGGGGCGTGGTCACACAGCCCGTTACATTAAGTTGACTTTCTGAAAATCATAACGTTCTTACTTTGAATTTCCATTTGAAACGCTGCAATTGTGCTTATTACGCATCTAGTGAGTGAAGCAAGCGAACGAGACAATTTGTGTCCTTTACAGCCTCTGTTGCAATTTTAATAAAGTTTAATACGTTATTTCGCTAAAGGTATTTGTTCTTTCCCAACCCATATAGTTTCCAGATTTAGCATTTTTTAAATAAAAATATTAAAATTTGCTGGTAATATTTTTTTAATGTTTAAAAAGCGACAAAGGTTGCCTAAACATACACCATATGTGTACAATAGAGTTCTGCAGTTGACTCGTAGACGTATTCGGCTCATTCCCACGGCCAGAAGATAATTACAAACAAAAATCGAGCATCAGCTTCATCACCCGCATTACCTTAACGATGAAAAGATCTGTGAAAAATAGCGGACCTTGTTAACCGGAACAAATTTAATCAATCTGGAGTTGTATTTTCCTGGACAAAATATAGCCCACGCTACAATCGTCTGTGTCACTAGATGGCGATGTAATTCTTTGCAAAAGACGAGTGTCTGACGTTAAAAGCGCGGAGCTTGCAGGAGATAAGAACCCTGAGATTGTAGTGTAATTCTTGCCAAATGGTAACCCGTGAAACTGAAACGCTTATTTACTTCTTTTAACGTTTTCTATACGAAAATTTATTTTGTTCAGAAACGTTTCATTATTTTATTCAGAGACACTTAATTTTTCTTCTTTCTCGAATTTTCATTAAACAAAATATAATATACGAATTAAGTATTGATTTGTCTTGAAAAATCCTCCAACAAAACCTCATTGGTCCTAACAGTCCAGAGAAAACCCATAACTTTCACCTCTTCATCCAGTTTAACTATTTGAAAAACGATTAATTTTACTGAAAAATGTCACATCAGCTATTACAAATTCATTGAAGTACATTTCGAAGGACATGAACTTATTTCTGGCCTAAATATGGGTACAATTTTTCTTATAATAACAGCAAAGTTGTGATATCACATAATACTGCTTGGCATCAGAAATAATCTACAAAAAATCAGCAGAATGTAGTGAATGGTTCTGTCTGGCCTGCAAAATAAACAATACTATTAAATAAGTTAGTCTTTCTATGTTTTTAGCAATGTTCCATTCACCGGGTTTCAGGAAAGCAATGTAAAAAAACATCCATCCATCCATCCATCCATTTGCTTATCCTGTACATGGTAGCAAGTGGCTTGGCATGCAGGTTAGGGTGTAAAGTAGGGTATTCCTGAATGACTTGCATTTTGTTTTAAAACAGATTTAGATAGCACATTGTTTATAACAATAGGATTTCATGATAATAGCATTCATTGAACTGTATATTTCAAGAACTGTTACTTGAAGGTGATAAAACCAGTTTTAACAAAGTGTTCTTATTTCTGTCAATGTAATGCTGGAGTTAGATTGAAATCTGTATTAATTTTGCCCTTTAATTATACTAATAAAATTAGTATTATTTAACTAAAAAAAAAGAAATTACTTAATAGCAGTTATTGAAGTGTAATTCAGATGTTGGGGACATTCTTTCTGTTTAGATTTGTTTCAGATACTCATTAATACTGTAAACTAATCAATGATATCCTTCAACATGTCCATTGCAAGGACAGTTTAAGTGATCAAAGACTGATCTGTAGATTGCATTATGACCAATTTATCTTCTTAAATGGTATTGTGACTATTTCAGATAGTGGTAATTATTGATTAGAAAAAGGTAATGATAATCATAATAAAATAACCACACATTTATACATTATAAAATTACATTTCTAGCATCTTGAAATGTGTAAATTATTAGTCCATCATTTACATTATTATTTGGCAGAATAAAAACGAATTAACAAAAAGTAAGTTGGAACAAATAAACACAAAAAGGAGAGCACCTCAAAAAAACAGGTGGAAAGAGAAGCTGGTCTTATTGACAAATAGCTAGGCCTAAAATTATATCACACACCAAGTGCTTTAGAGTGTAAAATACAGTACAAATGTGTAATTAAAACACTGTGTGGTCAGCATGGGGCACAAGTAAGGGACTCCCTTGGCCAAGGAGCTAACACACTGCAGGGTACACACACACAATACAATTTAAAGTTCTCTGTCTTTCAAATCTCCAAGTCTTGGATTGTGGGAGGAAGCTTCAGCACCTAAAGGAAATTCACCCATACAGAAGGAGAACATGAAAACTATACACAAAGTGTCAAACTCAAAGCTACTTAAAGAGCAGGAGGCAACAGTGCTATAGGTGTGCGCATGTGTACTCTACGCGTATAAGAACACCTAACGGTTACTTTTACTCGATTGTAAATGTCTTTTTTTTTTTGCGAAAGAAAAAGTTTGCCTTAGTTTCAGCGGCAATGACGTTTTACATACCGACCAATCAGCTAACAGCGCCAGGGTTACCGAAGAGCTCCCGCCAATTCTGACCGACGAGCGCGAGGTACTTGGTTTGATACAGAAAGGTTGGTATTTCTGGAAAAACGACGGGATTTTTCCCCATCTTAAATTAGTAATTATAGTATATTTAAATTTGACTACACCAGAGAACGTAGAATTTTTGAGGAAAAACAAATGAAATAACGTACGTATTTTTGTGGAGTTTTGTTTTAGCGCTCAAAACTGTCTTGCATAGGAAGTTTCTGATGATAGTGCTGCTGGCTGCAGAAGACCCGTCTTCGGAAGGGCCTTTAGCCTGTGTGCCAAGGGAAAGAGGTAAGAATGGAGTATACGTTGTTAAAGAATAAAATAACACAAGGCAACACTATTAGTATCTACCGAGTTGCACACGTTGTCCATATAATAGAGCCGATACTTTTATTTTTGTGTGGATTAATGGATGGATGTGTAGCAAGGTTGTTGTTCAATATGGTTTGTTCGTGCTTTTAATCATATTTATAGCATTAAAATCTATTTGAACTTAAAATTGTTTGTAGTTTGCTTTCGCTACGTTATCGAAGTACAGGTCATCCTCGCTGATTAGCTTGTTTGTTGTGAATTGGTGTAGTACGTGTCTTGGTATTTTGCAGTTCCTGAATGGCATGTAATTAAAGTAGATCTCATAGCTTCCCCTTGAAGAGAAAGACCTTCATGTGGGCTTTGAGAATTTGGAAAGCGCGACTGAATAACAAAAATTTTTATGGTAACACATTACTTGTTGGCTAATGCTTTCCGTACATTCGTTGGTCAGCGGTGTTTACGAATGGCAGTCGGCCACTTTTTTCTCACAAACACAGTTTGTCGTGTAATGTAAATTTGTATAAATAATTGTTTTCGATATTTAATGATGTATGTGGACCGTGAAGCGTTGTTGGAAAGGTTGATGTTTACTTGTTTCGTGACGTGTGAAACGTAAGTTTTCCTGAGATGATGGAGGATAAGCAGGGCCTTCGTGTCGGCTCCAGGTCATGTAGATGGTTATGGCGGGAGAAGAAAACGATTTATTTTTGTTTCAACTTTAACTGCAGGTCATAGAAATTAAGAACCCCAAGAGCACCTGTTACTCCTTCCTCATATACTTATTCAGTGTAATGGGTGGCATTAACTTTTTGTTAAAATGCCACAACTATGTAGACAAAATCCAAATTACAAAATAATAATGTACCTCTCAACTTCCCCAGACAAGCACCTTTAGCCTGGTCTTTACCATATAAACAGTTTCAGCACACATAGATACTTCATCTGGAATAAGGACAAAAAAACAAATCACTGTCTTATGGTTTAACAGTGGATTTTTACTGGTAAACCAAGTGTTAAGCAAAGATATGTTGCTGTCATTGTCAAAACTTCTTCAAACGTTTGGTATACCAGTCACACCAAAGGAATATGCAATTGTTATTGATGCAGTTTCCACTGGTTCCATTCAGTTTCTTATAAGATGTAATTGCACAAAATCTAATTGTATTAAATGTAGGCACATTTCCATATCCACAAATTGAAATGATCTGACTCCAGACTTGGCTGTCATTGTTTTATTTTTGAGCTTAAACAATATGGCACCGTAGTAAAAAAAAAAAAAAAAAAAAAGAACAAATAAGACCTTCAGTATTTTGACTGAATATAACCTAATTTAAATTGAATTGAATGCAATGGACTTTACGATGTACTGTTTAAACCTTATCATTGCACTGTTTGAATGTTGCCATTGTATTGTTTGCATCTTATATACCTTATCTTGTTCCTCATTGTTTGTATAAAAAACTGACAGTCTCCTATGTTGGTCAGGGCCGTTAGAATATGTTAATGTTTATGGATTTTCACAAATGTGTGTATTACAAAAGTAAATAGAAAACAAAGTTTACATGTAAACATGAATGTTTCAATGCCAGATCTTTTTTTCCTTTTCCCATTAGCAGGATAGTTTCAAGTCAGTGCTCTTAGACCTTACATGGTAGGTTGGTTCTGTATTCATACGTGGTATAGTTAGATTATCGCATCAAGTCCTGTATTAACTAACACTGTGGGCTGATGATAAAATGGTTTAAATTCAGATTTTGTATATTGAATAATTCAAATGATTACTTTTCTAAAGCATAAAAAATGCAATGTTGTGTCTTGCAGGTATGGATTGCAAGGATAAGTCCAGCTCTTCTGCCAAGAAGCTTGTTCAGGGTATGTTTAGATGACTCCAGTATTATTGGGTACTAAAATTGCTTCATTTTGCTATACCGTTGCAATTCGAAGCAGATGGATAAATTGATTCTTTAATATGACTGTGGCTTTACAAATGCACAGGAGGTTCTGCAATAGCCAAGATATATACACAGTAGTGTAATGATGTGTATGTGTAGAACAATGAAACATTGCAAACAAAAAGTCTTGCTTTCTTTGTACCTAAATTCAGTTCGTCATGTCATTATCCCACATAGTATTATGTTCTTGTTTGATTTAGGGTTTACTTCGTAGGACTAAGATGATGTTTAAAAAAAGGTGTTGAGCCTCAGCTAAATTATAACCACTTAAACTGAGAACTGTATTGACAGCTCGCCTCCCATTCAAACGCCTAAACCCAGTGCCTAAGGAGAATGAGGAGCCTAAACGGATTCGGAGCAGTCCAGTACCCCCTAACCTCAGACATGGGATTTCAGATGTCGAGAATGATATGGAGTGCTCTCGTCTTCCACTGCCTTGTGGAAACACTCTGGTTAATGGCCGTGGGCCGCTGGATAATTTTGTGAATCGCAGGGACTGCCAACCAGGTCAGATAGTAACGATTGACCTTACTGCGGACTCCAGCTGTCCTACTGCTGAATTACCACTACCTTCACATCACACACCTGATTCTGGCCCTTGTGTGGGCAAAGTTCAAGCAAGGAAAGACTCTGAGGCCATTCAGGCTTCCACTGAGGAGTGTGTCGTAGACACTGTTGTGGATAAAGGATCTCCTCCGCGAGAAGGCTCTGCACGGGACCAGCAACAATCTGTCTCTGACATTGATGAGGAGGGAGATATGGAATCGCCAAGCCATGAAAATGAGTGCCTACTGTCACCTCTATCAGTCAGCTCATCATCAGTGGAGGAGAGCTCACCTGAGGCAGCCAGGAGCAAAAGGAGTCCACCTTCAGCAGTGAGCAATGACGTACGGCATGTTATAGTGATGCTATTTTTACCATAGTTTTCCTATTTGTTTTGCTTTTGTTTTCCCTTTTTGCCTCATAGAGGAATAGGTCAAAATGAATGTTTGGCTTAAAAAAGTATATTTCAACAGGGACCAAAGACCAACACAAACACAGGGGATAAGACGGTGAAAAGGCGCTCTCCAAAGGTAATGAATTTAACATAAAATTTGGCAAGGGGCCTGGGGTAAGGGTGCAAGTATTGTAATATTGTTACTGTTTTTTAGGGCTCTGAAGAACAGCGCCGGAAACGGCAGGAAGAGCTTCTAGAGCGTAATCGGCTACGACAGGAGGCGCAAGCAGCCAGAGAGAAGAGAAAGGAAGAGGCACGCAGAGCAAAAGAGGAACGCGAGAGGGAGAAGAAGGAGAAAAAGGAAAGGGATGAGAAGGAACGAAGGGAAAAGAGAGAGAGGGAGGAGAAAGAAAAAGCTGAGAAGCAGAGAGCAAAGGAGGAACAGCGCAAAGTGAAGCAGGAGTGAGTGTGCTGATCTCACCACCTTTAATTCTGGAATCTCAAAATGGGGTTCTTGTATGATCAGATCAAATCAATCATATATAAATCTTAGAGTTGAACCTAGGTGCTTCACAAAATGTGGGACTACATAGCCAAAAACAGCATGAAATAAAGTACAGTATTACAAAGAATAATGAGTTCAGGCAGGTAAGTAAGTGTCAGGCCATTGAGGGCTTTAAATACAAATAGTATGATGACAGAAAAAAGATACCTGTACACACTTTGTCTTCCTTTTAGCTGAGCACATTTATACATTTAATATAAATCAACTGAAAATATAATCATTTCCATGTTATACATTTCCAGTATTAAGAGTGCATTTTAAAAGGCGAGTAGATCATTTAAATATTTTACCTGAACATGAATGTTCAGATGTAAAAAAAAAAAAGAATTGCATGCACTTCACTAAGTTGACTCTGCTCAGAAATTGGTCAAGATTTAGATGCCCTTCCACATGCTAGAACTGGTGTTTTTGTACTAAACTATGTTCTTCAATTTTGCTCATCTTCTGTTAACCAGATATTGAGACAAATTTGTGATAAGATTAAGTGGATGTGGTGTTGATTAGGGAGACTGGTTAGAAAAGGATGTATTAAAAGTTGCCTGATTGTATTACATAATTAGGCGCGACTGTGTGTTTTGTGAAAAGAAATCAAATAGTTTTTCCAATTGTTCAAAATTGATAGAGCAAAACTCGAAGAAAAGAGGAAAAAAGAAGAGGAAAAACGGTTGAAAGAAGAGAAAGATGTGAGTTGGCTGGTCATGATTTCCACATTTTGATACTTTGTGTTATTGGCTTTTGCACATCAAACGTGTATGCATAGTTAATTCCTGGAACAGGGAAAACTACACTTTCAGTTCTTTACTCTTATTGCCTATAGATCTTTTGAACAGTACACAAAGGTATTAAAGTATACTTTTAAAGTTAAGTACTGTTACTACTGGAAGCATTAACCATTTATTGCTAATTTTAGTTTGAGTAGAAAGGGTTAATTGATTCAGTTTAATTTGGTATTTAATGCTTTAGCCTAATGATTATATTTCTTTGCCTGATCTGACCTGATTATGATGTAGACCTCAGCAAACATTAAAAAAATGTTTAAGTACCCATAATGGTGGTCTTAATGTTTTACTAATTAAATTCCAGCGTATTAAAGCAGAAAAAGCAGAGATCACACGATTTCTTCAGAAACCCAAAACTCAACAGGCACCAAAGGTATGGTGTTT
This sequence comes from Chitala chitala, assembly GCA_025773905.1. NCBI lineage: Eukaryota > Metazoa > Chordata > Actinopteri > Osteoglossiformes > Notopteridae > Chitala > Chitala chitala. The sequence goes on along the minus strand of JABJVR010016504.1, from coordinate 6,467 downwards.
ATATCAGTTCCTGAGTGGTAAATTTCTACACTAACTAAAATTTTAATGAAACTTGTCTTCAGTATGGTGGATTTTGTGGTTAAATCATTTAACAAGATAATGATTCTTTATTGTGCTTAATGCTTACCTCTGTAGACACTTGCAGCTGCCTGTGGGAAGTTTGCTCCATTTGAGATAAAGGCACACATGTGTTTGGCACCAGTCAGCCGGGTGGTGTGCAAAGAGGAGGTGCTTGAAGCTTTGGATAGGTACTTGTCCCAGCCCGACACTAGCCTGGATGGCCTGAGAGACTTGAGGAGGCGTAGGCCCCGCAGCTCAGGCCCAACACATCCCTGGCATGTGAAGCCTGGAAGGTGAGAGAGAACTCATTACTTTCTTCAAGCTATCTGAGTTTAAATACAAGGTCAGTAATTTACAATTTGGATTTAAAAAAAATAATAATTAACCAGTGATTAAAATTAATTTAACCACTGGATTTTAAGAAGTTTCTTTCAAAAAGTAGATTTTTGTCAAGGACTCACTAGGTTTTAACAATGAGAATCAGAATAAACTGAGGATGATTGGTGAAAGGTGGAAGTCAAATGAAAGATGCATAGTATTGTTTGTTGCCTTTTTAAGAAAACATCCATGTCCTGATGTAGTAGAGGCGGGCAATTTGAATGATATGTATACTTATACAACAGTTAGTTCTGAATAAGGAATTTGGTTAAATTTGATTGGATGAGACATTCCAACAGTGCTAATATACAGTATAACAGCAGTGGGACGTTTAACAGTGAGTGTCATTACACAGGTGTTATAATGATGGTAACTATAATAAAGAAACAAATTACTATGTTATTGCTTATTACTGCTAAATAAAAAATGGCATTTAATTGAATCAGTCAGTCGCTAGCTCAATGCTACATTTTAATGAACTACGCAGAAAAGATGTATGTTTTTCTGGAAGTAACTTTTGAGTCAAGTTATGAATAGTTGTCAGCAGAGGATGAGGAGAGGAGAAAAAATGGGATGAAGGGATTAAATTCTGGATGAAGCCTGTGGCCTTGTGCCTAAAACGCACTAAAGCTCAAAGATGTTCAGTACAACAGCACTACCTTTCTTGTGATATTGCTTCTTTATTGTCATGCAGTTGAAATTACATGCACTTATTGTCAAATGCAATTTAAACTATATTGAAAATAAGAAACTTCAATAAACTGTCAATGATGAGAACTGCTTGATCACATGCACCAGCCTATCACACTACAGAAACTACTGCAGTTCCAACCAGTCATATGCTACTTTTTTAAGAAAGGACAACCTGTGTACATAAAGGCCTGGCAAGGCTGGTTGAGATAGTAGAACATGAAATATGCTACTGTTTTGGATGCATGAGAGCAATGGAAGGGTAAACACTCATTCAGTGGAATCTTTGTGTAAGTTTAAAAAAAAAAGAAAAAAGCAACAGTTCAGCCACAAAATCTTTTTAAAAAAGATATCATGGATAAACAAGGTGGTAACATGGTGTGGTGGTCCTTTAAATAGTTAAAGTTTTGTTGGCACCAGACTGGTGCTGTGTATTGTAAATTACTTAAGTTTTATCGTGATAACTTCTGCTATTGACTAAAATGAAAAAGAAAGTTGTAATATTTTTGATGTATCACCCAGTCCTGTGATGGCATAGCTACTAAGCTTTCCTACAAATGGTTTTAATTTAATTATACCAAAATTAATGGAAGTCCCTTAGGTTAATTCAATGTTTTGTGGATGTCCCTTCACAGCTATGGATTCCATAGTTAAACACAGTGTTATCAGTAGATATAGTTCACATTATATGGGTTTGTGGTAAATATTTAATACCTTTGTGCAGTATATTCCATGTGCAATCTGTAAAAAATTATAGTGTGAAGTTTCTCTTTTTACTCTTACTATTTTTTATAAAAAAAAAAAAAATTGCACTTATTATTCACTGCATTGTACCAATTTTGTTATATTGCATTGCCTTAATGGCTTTTCTGCATATTGTATTTTGGCATGTACTGTATGACTATGCTTACATGTGTGAATGAGCATTTTACAAAGCAAACCATGATGTGCTGAAATTGTCTTTACAGTGATTGTGTTGTGTTGGAGGACCCAAAGCCCAATGGGATACCAAATCGGCAGTGCTTTGGTCGCATGAAGCTCCTGCAGTTCCATGAGAATTATCGTCCTGCCTACTGGGGCACATGGAGCAAGAAGAGCTCAGTTGTATCACCACGCTGTCCCCTGCGTCAGGACAAAGTAAAGCTCCTGCCTTAGTCCAGTTTGGTTTTATCTTTGCAGAATTACTCTGGCTTATATGTTGTCGATTTTTACTATGCCTTCAGGAGCTCCTGGACTATGAAGTTGATAGTGACGAAGAGTGGGAAGAGGAGGAGCCAGGGGAGTCCCTGTCCCACAGTGAAGGGGTGGGTGAATGCTTTTGATTACAAATTGTGTAATAAATGAAATTATGCCTTTCTGCAACTGGTAAAAGTTTGGCATAAGTGAAGAAATATACAGTACAACTTCGTTAGTATGGACATCTAGGGACTGTAGTTATACAGGTCAGTTGTAATCAAACAAGGCTATAGACAACCATGTAATGTTTTATCACATCTACATACTCCTACATGAACAGGAAACGTAGTAAAAATTACATTTATGTAATACATGACAATGTATACAGTGCATCTCAATTATCACCAAACAGCAAAAGTGTCCGATATCAAAGTCATGAATGAAACAGTTGTCTTTGTACAGTGTTTATGCTAATTTATCCACCTGCATGTACACCAGGGTCTGTGTCACATGCTAACATACTGTCCGCCATGGTCATAAAACTGTTTACTGCATCACTGATTCATCATCATTTCACCTTGAGGGAATCACTTAAAGGTCAAAGTATAACAAATGTTTATGGTTGTAATAGGACGAGGAGGAAGATGGTGGTGAAGATGATGATGAAGATGATGGATTTTTTGTACCTCATGGATACTTGTCAGATGGGGAGGGAGCGCTTGAGGAGGAGGTAATTATTTTCTTCCCATAATTTCCCCCCCCCCCCTCCTCTCTTCAGGCAAATTTTTCTCTACAAATGTATCAGTAGATTACAAACCTCAGGAATACAACGTAAGTGGTTATAACAGTTTACAAAACTATGGAACAATGGACAAAATCATGTAAAGTGAGTTTATAATTTTTTTTAAGGTTTAAATTGGCTAATTATCGGGATGCTGATTAAATTTAGATTCCTTTAAATGTAATGCTTAGTTACAATGTTTATAAACTCTCTGTAAGTGGTCTGCTTTATTTTACCACACTATTGTGAAATATAATTATATGAAGCATGTTATGATATTTTGTCATTAAACAAAATGAACTCCCACTTTCTTCAGGAGGGTGGTGACCCAGAGAAGCAGAAATTGCAACAGAAGCTGGCTCGGGAGTGGGATGAGTTGATGTCGAAGAGGAAGTGCAATGTGCTGGAGACGGTGGTAAAGGGCTGTGTGTGGGACAGAGAGGGGCCGGAGGCAGAACTCCTGCTCCCGTTTGCTGTGTGCCTCCTGGAGCCTCAGCCTGGAGAGGAGCCCAACACCCCAGAGGGACCGTCACAAGAACGCCTAGACGAGCAGCGTGAGTGCAGCTGCTCTGTGCCTGTTCTCCACAGACTGCATTGCACTGTGCATGTTTTCCCAAACCTTTTTTTTTTTTTTTTTCTTTTCTTTTCTTTTCTTTTCTTTTCTTTTTCCCTTTCCTTCTCTCTGGGCTATTGGTGTAATGGGTCCTGGGAGCTTGTGCTGTATTCTCTGTGACTTTCCATCTGCAGTGGCATACAGGTGTCAAGCTCTTTGCTCTTTACTTGCTTTTCAGTGCTGAGCCAGCTCTTGCCACTGCTACATGGTAATGTGAACAGCAGCAAGGTCATCATCTCAGAATTTCAAGAGTTCTACCGTCAGAATCTCCCTGTGTCAACCACTAGTCCAACAAGCTCAAGTGATAGTGTACCAACCAGGTAACAGCCATGAGGCTGGATTCAGCTATCACCTGAGTTTTAATATACCTTCATTCTCCCACTGGCAAATCTGAATTGGATCCTGTTTGTATATGTATATTTGGGTGCATTTTAAAATGTTTCAACAAGGCACTTCTCCTACCCCAGGGTTCGTTTAAAGCGACTCATCAAGGAGATCGCTGTGTACGAGAAACGTCCCAACTACCGCCGTTGTTGCTGGTATGTGCATGCAGAGGTGCTGATTCGCTTCAACATGGAGGCACTGCCTGTACCCTGTCAGTGGAGCTATGTCACGCAGGGGCCTCACAGCACCCGCGATGATGGCTCTGGGGGCACTGGCGCACATACCTCTCCAACAGCTCCCCAGAACTCCAGCACCACCCCATCCACCAGCAAGAGGAAGAGTGCAGGCAGCATGTCCATCACCAGGTTCATGAAGAAGTGTGCTGACCCAGAACAGGTAGGACTTGTGGTTCTTCCAGCTGCTCTCTATTATGGTTAGCAGCCAGTGACGTCACCCAGTATGTCATGATGTCGGAAGACCAGGATTTTGTTTGATGTAATGTTTCTTTTAATTCTCTGAGGATTGAAAATGCATAATGAAAGCATTTGAGAAGAGCATGTTTACAGTTAACTAGGATCTTGTCAGAAAGGAAGTTGCAATGTTTAGAGAGAACTACAGATTAGTGTATTTTCTCCTTTTAAGTGAAAGCCTGATGTTCAACTTAGCTAGTTATCAACCTTTCTGACACTTTGATTTTACTGTTCATAAAGACAGATTTTTGGAACGGTTATATAAGTAACATGAACAATAAAAATCCACGACTTAATTTTTTTTTTTTTTTTTTTGTTCCAAAACTTTGAACATGATCCACAAGTAGGCAGAATGTAACAAATGACACAAATGCTAGAATAGTACCAAAATATTTGCAGTATAGAATAATTTTAAATTGGAAATTAAAGAAAATATGGTACATACAAAAATAAACATCAGCATTAATACTACAGCATATCAAAGAAATGACAACATACACAGGAAATGAACAGGCTACAGCATGGCTTTTACCTGTGAATTTGTGTGCTTCATTGACAAATCTAACATAAATAAATAAATAAACCAATTAGAAACTGGTATTGTTACCATATATTAGCTTGCTGTGAGCAAGAAATGTGTAAAGATTTTGACGCAACTAACAAACAGTATACAAAAAAATTTGTTTTAATTTGGCAATACAACGTAAACAATTGAACTTGTAACGCAGCTGACAGACGTGTTGTACAGAAATAAAAGTAGGGTACATGGCATACATTCACAACAAATTTTTTTTTAAACTCTTTATCCAGCATGAACATAATCTGATTTAAATGATTTTGCAGCTAACTATCCAATATTTCGCATAAGTAATTTGTAAAGGTCTTATCGAAAATGGTTTGTCTTGCATGTTTTTCTTTTGAATGCTGTAGTGTTCATATTCCATGTTAAGTAGGTTCCCTTATATTGCTAGTGAATCATAGTGAAGCTCACTTGAGGGCTGAGTTTGGCTCACTTTAGTTTTGCTCCAGTCCATTAGCAGGTCCAGTTCTGTGCGAAACAGCACAGCGTGAGTGGACAAACACCCAAAAGCGTACAGTGTTGTAAAAAGTGTGAATTATTCCCTTATACTTGTAAAGTTGTGGGTTTGAGTCTGGTTGTTTGTGAAGTCAGCATGTTTTCCCCATATATGTGGGTTTTTTCTGAACAGATTTGGCTTCAAATGGTAAATTTTAAGGGTCACAGATCATTACACTGGCCCTGTATATACCAGTACCAGTTGTTGTACAATTTATTTTTAGGACACTATTTACTGCTTAGCATTTTGAAGCTCTGGGTCCCATCCGAATATGCAGTTTGCTTCTACGCACTGGTTCACCTGCAGCTTGTGTGTGACCCACAGCGTCACAGATGCTTATGCTCACACCACTGTTAGGAGGTGCCATGCTCACTTTGGCGTTAATAGCAGCCAAATAACTTGCGTTTTACACGTGATAATTGCATTATGGTAAGTCTTATCACGTTTACTCAAATTTCATTACAACAGATTCACTCTGATTACTTAGTGATCTATTCTTCTGCTGTTATAACGACACTGATTACTGATACATCGTAACACTGGTGTGTAAAGTATTGGAAGTGCAGACGAAAGAAATGCAGCGACACTGTGGTTCCACAAGAAAATACAGGTTGTCGTCAACTTACAACTGCGATTGGTTTCAACCAACTGGTCGTAACTTGATCTGGTCGTAAGTCAGGCTATGCAAAAAAATACTGTGTGTGTGTGTATAAAGTTGTGGGTTTGAGTATGGCTGTTTGTGAAGTCAGCATGTTTTCCCCATACATGTGTGGGTTTTTTCTGAACAGATTTGGCTTCAAATGGTAAATTTTTAAAGTGTGTGCGTGCGCGCATATATA